>BQNB010030153.1:0-18834 GCA_026074375.1 Tanacetum coccineum
ATACAATGTATCTTTGGTACGTTTTTGGTCTTATAAGTCCGTTTTTAATGGAAAATGGTATGTGTAATTAAGCACATACCGTAAGCCTCTAGAGTTTCAAGTTGGTGATCGAGTTATGTTAAAGGTATCACCTTGGAAAGGGGTCGTACGTTTTGGAAAACGGGGAAAGTTGAACCCGAGGTATATCGGACCTTTCAAGGTGTTAGCCAAAGTGGGAACCGTTGCTTATAGACTCGAATTACCTCAACAGTTAAGCAGGGTTCATAGCACATTTCATGTATCCAATCTAAAGAAGTGTTTATCTGACGAGCCATTGGCAGTCCCGTTAGAGGAAATACACATTGATGATAAACTCCACTTTGTCGAAGAACCAGTGGAAATCTTGGAGCGTGAGATCAAGAAGCTAAGGCGAAGTCGTATTCCCATCATCAAAGTTCGATGGAACTCCAAGAGAGGTCCAGAGTTCACATGGGAACGCGAAGATCAGTTCCGAGGAAAGTATCCGCACCTCTTCACAAAAACCACACCCTCGAAGAATGTTGCATCTTGAGCCTTGGGACAAGGCTCTCCTAACGGGTGGAGACTGTAACATTTCTCATTTTCAGGTTATTTTCAACTTTAATAAATTCCATTATTTATTTTTAGAGTTTTACGCGTTCGCTTTTAATTATTATCTTATAGTTAAATCGCGTAAACTAAAAATCAACGATCAATGTAAACGGACACCAAACAAATTAAAGTTTACATCAAGCAAGTGTTATATGATTATTAGGAGTATAATTTATAACTTTTCATAATTTATTTTTGTTGGTTACGTAAAACGCTTACGTTTCGCAATAAATTACATTCGGTCGTACCCGGAAGCACCTTTACCTATCTACACTTAAACAAATACCCACGTTTATACCCAATACTCAAAATTTAATTATTTTTCTCACCTATACCATCTTAGAACCGGACATGGGTTTTTATACATGAAATAATTCATTTAATTCCTATTAAACCTTTCTTACAACTTGTAAATCCTTACACAAAGTGTACCTTGGACCCTAATTTCTAGTAATTGTCTAATCCTTGTACCCTAAACCCTCTTTTGCCGCACCCTTGCATAGGGAGGAGGAGAGGTCTCTTACACTTGTCCTCTTAAACCATTTGCTCCCATGGTTTCAAGTTAAGGTTGTTTCCTAGTTTCCAAGTTGCTATATAAAGAGAGCACTAGTCCACCATTATACTCTTACTCTTTCTACAAACAAATCAAGCAAAAACCCTCTCTTTGTCCACTCCAAACCCACGGCACACATTAAACATTTAGGGTTTCATTTTTATTTTGCATCCAAGGTATTCCAAGCATTCAAGTGTTTAATCTAAGGTTACCTAAGACTACTCAAGGTGTTGGGAAGCTTGGATTCGGGTTTAACAAGGATTTATCAAGAAAACTTATTTAGGGTTTTCTTGATTAGGGTTTTGTATTTTGGGTTTAAGCTTATGTGTAAACTTGTGTTCTTGATCCTACTTCACTTCTATAAGGTTCATTTAAACCCTAAACATTTCATTATTCATTTACATATGTTTTCATGCTTGTTATATATGTTAAACACCAACTAGGTTTATTTTTATGATTTATGGAATATTACAAAGCTATATGTGGTTCAAATTTTTATATGTATATTGATGAAATAATACTTAAAATGGAAGTACACACTTAATATAATTACTAATTGGTTTATGAGTTTAGTTTGTAAATTATTTTGTATTGAAAGTTTTATTTACAAGTTTATGTATTAAAGATCATGAGGACTTGTTATTCACTTGGACAATCACTATGGAGTATTTGGAGGACCTAACACATGTAAGACTCATGGTAGAAAGTGTGGTAAAATACTAATACAAGATTTCTTAAGAATTGAATTTATAAAACCTAAAATACAAAATATAAACATGCCTACTGTTAGAATTCGAAAAACAAAGTATATATCTTATGTTTTATTAAATTAGTAAACATTACAAGGATCATAAGCATATAAAGAACTTGAAAAATCAAGCTATAACGAAGAAGATATGACATTTTAAGTTTACAATAATTAAATGTATAACAGTATTTTTATATAAGTTATTTTATAAAAATCCTCACTGTTTCAAATCTAGTAAATTAAGGGAAATATTTTATAAAGATAGTACTTGTCATGAGGAATCCAAACATGTAAAAAACTCGAAAAACATAATTAAAACAAAGGAGATACGAATTTTATACGATTTCAATAAATAAATTTATAAAAAGTGTTTTTATAATTTCAAGGCCACTGTTAACGTTCATAAAAATATTTTTAAATAAAATATTATAAATTTAATTATCTTGATAGTATAACCCTCGTCACGATTCCGAACATGGAAAAGAACAGCGAAACGGGATTAAAATTGAATAAGTATTATGCGATTTTTCAAGGTTAACTCGATTAAATTTATAAAAGATGTTTGTATAATAAAATTTACATAACTTATAAAAGTTACTGATAACCAGTAGCTAAAATAATATAAATATGATATTTCGATAGATTTTCTTAATACAAAACTGTGGACACAAGAAACCTATAAAACAAAGTTAAAACGATAAAGATATGAGGTTTATAAAACCTCGCGCATCATTTTTACTTGTATACATTATTTTATAAAATAATTTTATTAATTATATAATATCAAATCATAATCAATAAAAATATTAAATCATATATTTTTAACAAATAATACATTGTTGAACGAAAAAATAATATTTCCTTTATGGATACAAATACATATACATTTATTTAACAAAGTACGGTTTTAATTAATTTGTTCAAGTTTTAAAATTAAACAAGACAATTAGGTGTGGTTTACGTATATAACATGTATATTGTATATATATTAAATACATTATACCATACAACCTACAACAAATTTAGGTAGCATTCATTGCTAGGGAGAGAACGATTTACATATTTGATTTAGATAAATCAAAAATATTCGGTACGGTGATTCATGAGCCCCGCTTTTTATACAAATACAATTATTTACAACGTTGGGTAAAACTGCATGTTTTACAATTGGATGCAGTACACTTATTATACAAATTACAGTTTAGCCAATTAGTAAAACCAACTATTCCCAAGAATCATAACTGTTACTTACGAAATTGTAAGCGAAATGTTATGATATATCTATTTGTATTGACATCTCCCTATCGTGTGATATCACTCACTGTGCCGGTTTGCCAGATAATGAATGTATATCATGTCGGAACAATTTGGATGTTGCGGGTTGACATCTACACGAGCACATTATTTGCATTAATTTGCATACATATATGTCGAGCCTCAGTGTCACAAGCTTAGTTCATTTCGTAATCACCTTTATGATATTGTATTCGTTACTTGTCATACACTTAGAAATCTTGCAGTCCTACTTTATACTTACTTAAAAATGTGAATTCACCAACTTTAATGTGACGTTTTAAGCATGTTTTTCTCAAGGTCAATAAGGTAACGAGAACAAGATAACATTAGGTGCACCATTTGGGAGTCCATTACCTTAAAAGATTTGGGTGCATTACATAATGGAACACTATAATGTCTTAAAATCTTATAATTTATGGATGAATAAATTAAGCTTCAAGGCTTTTTAGTAACAAACAAGAATTATTTAATCCAAATTTATCATTTTTATAAATGACCTCATTATAGATGTCGTTCTCATATCTTGTGCTATTGTTCTATGAAGTAACACTCTCAGACCCATATTCCGCTGCGACAATTTTGGGGGTGTTACACAGTGAGCTTTAGAGAATACTAATTCAAATGAATCAGAAATGTCAATTGAATGAAAGAGGGGTAGACAAGAAAAGATCTTCTCCCTCCCCCGCCCGCGCACTCACCCCCGGGTTGAGGGGGGGGGAAGCCACAAACCACCCCATTACCCTACCCACCCTCCCTTCCCCACTCTCCCGCATATCCGTCCTCTACCACCATTACGCACTCCGCCAGCCACATCCGTCAATTACAGCACAATCGCGTGCCCCACAAACACCCACCTGATACCAAACTTACTCAAGACTACTGGACACTTAGCAAGGGCGCGAATTAAGCACAATACTCAACTTTTGTTGACCAAGACCAAATCATGCAACAATAAGATCTCACAAGGATCAAAGACTTGCAAATAACATGTGAGTACCCATGCCAGGTAAAAATATGAACAACCTGCTATACTTGGGCACTTCACACTGGGGTCCAAAACGCCAAAGATTCTACGGGGTATGCTAGCAACTTGACTTCGTCTAAAGATGTTTACTCCAGAAGAAGAATTATTGTGGTAACCAGATTTAAACTTATGAAGATGTATGACAAACAGTACCTGGAAGAGATTGAAGTTCGTCGTGAATACAAAGCTATACTACTATTATAAAGAAGGTGATTTCAAAAGACTTCGCCTACAATACATTAAGGACATGTTACTTCTACTTGTTCAACAAAAGTTGACTAATCTCACAATCGACGAACGTTATGCCTTGAATGTGTTATTCCGTAAGACGGATTGTCAATCAACAACGGCGGGTGAAAGATCGTAAATTAAGGTGTCAAAAGTTACCAAAAGAAGCTCAACCTTACCAAGCCAGACATATTCAGGTCAAATCTCAAAAAAGAACAGCGTACACTGCATATTTAGACCCGAAAAGAGTGATATATAAGGACCAGATGAACAAAAACCGATTGATGCGTGCTGATGAACTTCATAAATTCAGTGATGGCACGCTCGATGATGGTACGGAGATCTGCTCTTAATGACATAGCCTAAGGGAATAAGGATGGAATACCTGCCGTACAAAGAATTGGAGTAACTTAGACAAGAAGAGGGCTCCGGTTTATGGTTTCATGATCTAGACAAGCAGCTTTATCAAAGGAGGTTGATGCGGAATCTAGAGAAGTTCATTGGTGGAAATGGAATACGGGAATGATCTCAGGCTACTAGAAAGGACAATATGACTTTGTCATATTTTGTCTCAACTCATTTCAGGTCAATTTCTCGTATAATAAACCTTAGTAATATTATAACATACTTACCCTTCTTGAAGCGACTAAACACAAATAAGTTGATACGTAACTCCCTCCATAAAAGAGACAAAGTGTTAAAGTTAAAGAATTTCAGAAAGATGCAACCACAACACGCTTTCACATCAAGACAACAAAAGCATGTTGGTCAAAAGTTACAAGATTCACAAGAACACAAAAGATCACAAGATGATGAAAAGAGAGATTATGCTTGGTTGATGATCTCAAGAAGTTCAAGATCACATTCATGACAAGTCAAATATACAAGTCAAAGATACATGCCAAAGCCTAAAGTCAAAGATCACTACATCAATTCACAAGTTAAAGATTGAAGTTAAAGACTACGAGCTCAAGGAATAACAAAGACTAAAGTCAATACGCATAGTATGCTGAGGTTCTAATTTTTAAAAATTAGGACAAGTGACCAGGCATTCCCTTAGGGGGGAGATTCACACAATACAAAAAGTGTCGACCACACATCCAATAGAGTTAGTCGTAAGCCATAGTACGTCAAATAGTTAAGATATAGAAAGCTAATTGGGCTAAAGGCCCATGGAAAGCCTAGTATGAGGCCCATGGCCGGTTACATGTGATAGTATTTATACCCTCTCCATACATGTAGAGGGTGTTGCTTGGTTTATTTTCTCCACACATAATCCCTACAATTTACTATCTTTTCTTGTTACAGGTGGTCACGGGGGGGGGTGTCGGGGGGGGGGGGGGGGGGGGGGGGGGGGGGAGGGGGGGCGTGGGGGGGGGAGGGGCTAGAGGGGGGAGCCCGGGGGGGGGTTCCTCCCCATCCACGTTTTCTTTCTCTAGAATTTTCTTTATTGTTATTTGGTGTTATAGATTATTAGTATTCTACAAAGAGGAACAAAGGTGCTAGATGGTGGAAGTGATGGTCTAAATAGTGGTATTGTAGTTGTAGAAGAGGTGGTGAAGTGGTGTGGTGGTGGCATTTATGGTGAAGTAGGAGGAAGGAGACTAATTGTCACATTTTATTTTATGTGCTTTTAGGATTTCTTCTCATGTGTGACGGTCGAAAATTTCAGGTATTGACTAAGTTGATGAAAATCAAGTTCTCTTACATAGAAATGGGTTTTGGAATGAGCACTTTGCTACGACTAAGTGGTTGCTAAGGGGAAAAGGATTGTATCAAAAACCATGGGAGTTGGTAGAGGAGTGTATGGAAGAGGCCCTAGAGATAGAAGTATTTTGATAGTGGATGGGAATTACTTAGTATGTAGAATCATCCAAGGAAGGTTAAGTAGTGATGTGATAATCTAGTGTGTGATCAAGGGTGAAGTAGAGACTCAAAGGCTCTAGTCGCTCAGAGTTGATATCAATGTTTTTTCAAGAGTTGGGATTGCGGTTTGGATAGTGTTGTGAAGGGATGTGAGAGCCACGTGTTGGTTATCAAAAGTTGGCGTAGGTGAGATTGATGGATTGTGAAGAGTTAATGAATGATTATGGATAGGGTGAAGTTTTCATTGGTATTAGATAATTTACTTGAATAAGGGGGGGGGGGGGGGGGGGGGGGGGGGGGGGGGGTATGTAGTCGGATTCTTGGTAATTTCCCTTGGTGTAATTTGTGTGGATGATTATCACTTGAGCCATGAAAGTATGGAGATTAAGATGATAACAAGGGATAATTTGAAGTTTTGGATTGAGATGATATGATCACAAGCTCTAGATATATACTCAATTCCCAGCAGGAAAAATATATCGAAAAAAACAAAACACTCACACCGGATAAACCCAACTTCACTCACCTTGGAGTGTGCGTGTGTACCAATCCTATCACTACTTAAAATCGAATCGCTACCCATCCCAAAAATGACTAAATATTAAATGCTTAAACCACCTTAATAGTTTTTTGAATAAAGATAATCATTAGGATATCATTTTTGAGTCAAGAGCTAAACAAAATAAACCAGCATTGGAATACACTTAAGACAAGTCTAACTAACATATTTATGAGCTTAGTTCAAAAAAATGATCACCAAAAAATGAGCAATTGCTCTTTGTAGAACCGGCAGCGCCGGTTCCTTTGTCCCTGAAGGGAGACTCACCAAAGCTATTGCTATAGAATAAACCTGCTGCAGGAAAAATAATAAGCAGCAGGCAAAATTCCTAAAAGTTTTATTTCTCTAGTAGTGATCTAAACGCAAGTCTATTCCTGTTTTTCCCTTTTATTTCTGAATCTTATGCTCAGTACCTATGATTATTCCTAGTGCCGTATACAGTAAAACATAAAGTAATCTACTCCCTAAGAATTTTCAACTATAAACACAACACACACTCTAAATGGACACACCGTAATGTACATAAATATAGAAAATCATACTTAAAAAATGACTTTACACTCCTTAACAAACCCAAGGAGTATTCAGATAAAAAAAAATTAGAGGCCAATACGGTTCAATCCAAAGCTAGATTAAAAGGAAGTTATTCATACAATTACACAAACAATTATCATAAAGACACAATTTCAAAGAGAATATTAAAGAGATTTGAGACTAATCAAGCAAAACTATCATAATAATATACCACATCAAACTCACGTTCTTTAGAGCACGAGAAAAAAAATTATTTAGTCTCTCCGTCAATCATCTGAATTGGAGAGGGAGGGATAGGAGTAGAGATGATTGGTGTGGTCCAAGGGCAACAATGAGTGAGGGAGAGGTATGTATTTAGGTTTATTGAGTTCGGGATTCATGAGAGTGAAGTATTTTGAAAATATAGATAAGCAAACATTCCGGTAGGGTACGGGACAAGTTCGAGGGAGTTTTTGATGTGAGTGATTCTTTTTGCCAAAAAGTAGGTAAAGTTGTATGGTCTATGATTTAGGATATAATAGATCATGTTACAAGAAGAAGCTAAGACATACTGGGAATTAGTTTCTTCTCCTATGACATTACTTTTATTTATAAACTTTTATCAGTCCAAAATCTAAAGGTCTCTTGAAGTTCATGTTCATGCGGATTTCAGAGGTTCGAATCAGTTACTCCATTAATGTAATGTCCACTAATAAATTTCATCATCTGGTGTATGAAATGTTTGGTTTGATAAGGATAAACTGACTTTCATGATACTTATTTAGAGGATTCGAGAGAATATTCTTACAAATAATGCGTAATCTCCTAGTAAAGGAGATTTGAAGAATGCGAGCGAGTATTCGCGATAGATGTAAACTTAGTTTATAAATGCTCCAAAAGCAAAGTGAATACTTCTTTCCTCATCTCTTAAGATTTCGGACGAGGAGAAGAGTTCGAGCAAGAATCTAGGATAAATATCCTCGTTAACATCATATAGACATTGAAGATGAATATCAGAGAATTTTGATTTAAGGTTAGTAGTGGTTGAGCGAACGCCTAGAAATGCATTGTTTTAACCAATGGATTCTATTTTCTAAGATCCACGAATGTAGTAGGTTTTCAGGTGCATTGGGAATATGTTATTTCTCGTTGAATTTTTTTAGGATGTATAAGTAGTTTATTGAGTTTCTAGCTTACCTCACGAGACATAGTGGCACACATTAGCAACAAAAAAATGTAGGTTTAAAATAAGGTCGATAGAGAGCTTTAAAATGCGACTTCGCCGCCCTTTGGTTTTTTAAACATAAATCTTAATCTACAAAGAAAAAAATATATAAATAAGCGCTTTTCAAATATTTAAAAAACACAAATTCTTTTTCTTAATTCCTGAAAGAAATTAGGGTTTTAGGATAATTTCTCAAAAAATTTTAATTAAAGGAAGATAATATCTAGAGGAAGAAAAAAAATTTGATCACATAAATCATAAAGACCCTTAAATAGACAATTATTTGTGCTTTACGACTACGAGTTAAAAAAGCAGAGAGATATAAAGTAAAATATAAAACTTACAATTCAATAAATTCTCCGACACACACACAGGGAAAAAACAAAGTGATTAACAATTAGATTCCTGACACTTGATTTTTGAGTGAACAAGGTTTTGAGTTTTCGGGTACACAGAGGAAGAGAAGAAGAGGTGCTTTGAGTTAGAAGAGAAGGTTAAATATGTCTACCAGTTGCCAGTTCTGCCGGTTTCATTAGAGAGAGAACCGGCTTTATAGGACAATGGAGCCGACGATTTTTTTTTATTATGATTCATTTTTTTGATTTAAATAAAGATGTCGCGAAAAGGAAAAAAGAAATAAAATTCAGATGGCATGTTTTTATGAGTGAGAAGTGAATGTAAAGAGGGCGAAATGGACCAAACCAAAATGAGATTTACATATATTAGTTAAAGAGACGAATCAAAATAGAGGATTCTTTGATAATGACAGGATGAACAATTTTTTGCTTTGAGTAATATGCACATGTTGCCATAAAGAGAAGGGGATAGTTAAGAAGCTAGATTTTATGATGACATATATAGATTAACCGCAAAGATCACATAACTACCCGAGAAGCAATATGTCAAACAAATAAGAAAATACCTTTTAGTGTTTTAGTTCCTAGAAGGATAATTATGATCCAAAATTTTTTGAAGGGAGTTTGAGTTTAGGCTTAATATATGTATTATCATGAAATGACCAAAGCATAATTTATTGAAGAAGAATGAAATTCAAGAGAGCATTAATGCGTAGACGAAGAGAGCTATACTAATTATTATGATTCATAATCATAGAGATTAATGACTATCAAAAATTACAAACAAAAACCACATAGCAAACTTTACAATTATACAATAGAGCAATTAAGATTAGTAGCATAAAGAGAGGTGTACCTTTTTCATGATTTTATCCCGAGAAAGATGTTCATGATTCGAGAATTTTTTTTTTGAAATAACCTCATACTAGCGCGGAGAGTTGTGGAATTGGTTATCTAGATGGATCGATTGGTTGTTTTGTTTGTTTTGTGGGGTGGCGGGGGGGGGCGGGGGGGGGGGCGGCGAAGGTTGGAGATGCTGTGTGTTAAGTAGGGGCTGAAGAAAAGAGGGTGGATGATGGTGGGGGGGGGGCGGGGACACAGGGGGAGGGGGGGGGGTGGGGAGGCGGGCTGGGGGATTCGCTAGCAGTTCCAATTGGTTGAGCCTGATCGTTCTTTTCTCAGTATGGAACTGGCGGAAAAAAAAACGCTTGGCTTGTTTGGGCCAAAAGTTCGAATATTAGGTCCGGAATTACAAAAATTCTCATACACATAAAATAAATAAACAACGAAAGTTCAGGCACACAAGTTTCTTGCATACATAATATATAGATGATAACATCAAATATTTAATACTTTTTGGTGGCAAATACCCCCTATGCTTACTCACCAATGTTACACTAAACACTCGAAAAAAAGACTCTTATACACACACTTTTAGTTTTTTCGAACACAAGCTGAAAATGGCAAGGAAAGGGCCGAGAAACAAGGAACAAGGGCTCAAATGTATAATCTGAAGAATGTTATCAAAAAACAAAATAATGTTAAGCAACCAAAAAAAAAACAAACATTAGACAAACATATACGGCGTAAACCCAAAAAATAGTTTACACCGAACACATATAAGACAAAAGAAGATCAAGACAAGGTTAACGGTGTAACACCATAAGCTAGTTTTTTGTGAGCAACCAAACAAATATTTGGAAGAAAATCTTACCCAAGATAGGTTAAGAAATACAAACAATCAGGGCGAAACACCCCTTTATGGGTTACGCCGTAACCATGAAGAATCTAACAAATATTGGAAGGAAGAAGCACGTACTTATGGATATTATTTGAAGGTTATAGCGTAACACCATATCTTGTTACGCCGTAACAACTGCTTACATATAGAATGCCATGTAAGAAGGTTACTGCGTAACACTCGTTATCATTTTACGGGCCATAACAAGATCGAATACCTATAAATTGAAGGAAGGGCCACTCATTCAGCTATATTCTGACATACTCCTCCACAACCAATTGGAGATGCGACAAAAAGGCTTTCAACGCTTTGAAGAATTCCACTTGAGTACAATGGAGTTCAAAGACTTACTTTACTTTTTGTCATTTAATTGTTCAATATACGAATACCGCACACAGAATTTAATGAGCTTTTAATTTATGAAATACTTCTATATTGCTTGCTCGAGTATTTCCGTACCATGAGCGCAGCACTTAATAGTGTTGCCTATGTTATGTAATTACTTTTGTTATTGAATGTATGTATTTCTTGTTAGATTATGTGTTTTTGTTAAGATATTTACCTATGCACTAACGAGTAACCAATTGGGTTTTGGTAGTCACGGCAGTGGTTTGGACCGTGGATTTGCCTCATTAGATTACCTAGTCAATATGGGATCCATCGGGTACTAGGGATGAACTAATGGCTCCCGACCCCTATGATGTAGGAAACTAAAACGGAAGTCTCCACACTATATCCTCAATATACATAAAAATCCACAGGAAACCACTTCAGAGAGGGTTAATAATCTTTATAGGTTATTAGATATGTTTTAGGAATAGTTAGGATAAATCACTTCAACATGGATATCCTACCTCCTATAAGATTTAGACTAAATCAGAATTGCGGGAAGTATATGATAGACTGCATATGCATATTCAAGTCTATCGACCTTAGAAACCGCTAATGAAACCATAGTTTAACATTGCACAGGAAAACGTTTTCATAACAGTAGTAATGAAGAACTAGTTAGCAATGTTTTCTCCTCTCTCGATATCGCGCATGCAGAGAGAATACAACACACCACCGCTCCGACTCTTTTATTTTTAGTATTTAATTTTATTCTTATTTTTAATTCCTTTTGAAAACACAAATCAAAAACTATTATTAACAACGCGACATTTCGAATTAAACTAATTAGAGACACAACTTAACCTTGGGACAGATGATGTGTGCATGAAACAAACACATCATATAAAAGAAAAACCCTACACCAGCACCGCAAAACAAACTAAAATAAAATGGATAATAAAATAAACAATAAACAGTACATAAAAATAAAAAATGCTTAATTATATTTGCAAAAAATGTTTGTTTTTGTTTTTTATGTCTTGCATGTAAAAAGGTAAGAAGGGGGACGACGCAAAAACGATGATTTTCGGCATATAGGGTTTTGAAGAAGTTTACTTATTATTTCGAATTGTACAAGACAAAATCCGAAAAATCCACCCGACGAAGCACTTCATTTGGAAAGAGCACATGAGAAAATCCGGTTTCCCGTCGGTAGCACGTCATCTTATAAATATTTAAAAAACAATAATATAAATATAAAATTTAAAAAAAAAAATATAATAAAAAGAAACAAAAAAAAAAATAATAATAAAAAATATCAAATAAAAAAAATAAAAAATAAAAATAAAATAAAAATTAAACAAAATAAAAATAAGATAAAATATGTAAAAAAAAAAAAAAATAAAAAAAAAGTTTTTTTTTTTTAGTTTTTTATTTTTTTTTCAATTTTTTTTTACTTTTATTTAATATTTTTATTGTTTTGCTATTTATTTGTTTTTATATGTTCTTTGTTAATTAAATTTTATTTTTTATCTATTATTTTTATAAATATAAATATTATTTTTTTATTATTATATATTTTATTTTTTTATTATTTTTTATTTAATTTTTTTTTTTTTATTTTTTTTAGGCACCGCGCGAACTCCATTATATTGGTCGGACCGAAACGACCCAAATTATTTAGGCTCAAGTATTATAACAATTAAAGCCCAAGATTTGTTAAGCCAAGTCCAGCCCATGTTTTACTACAACTAGGCCCAAGAAGCTAAAATAGAGGCCAAGTATGGAGGTCCATGAAACAGAGGCCTAAGTCCAATACATGCATTTGCTTACTGTAGATGCATTTTATAAGAAAGAAATGGGGATCTGACATTTTCTTATCTTATCTTTTTCCTTTTTTTGTTTCGTTAGTTCTCGTAGATTTAGAGTAGCAGGTAGGGTAGAATTTATAGTAGGTTAGAAATAGATTAGAAGTAGCTTTAGTTGTTTGTCTTATTTAATTTCATTCCGATCAATTGTAATAGTTTGGGATTTATTTATATTGAACCATTTAATTAAAGAATGGTTTTGGGAATTCACACTCATCTATCTTGTGTTAAAGATTCGATTGGATTTGAAAGAGTTTTTCCCAGTTTGGGTTAATACTTTTGGTTCGTTTGTTGAATTATCTAACCGATTGTTTTTTTCCTTTTTCGTCACATTTACACACTTTTTTTCTCGTAGGACACGAAGTTAGCAATTAGATTAGGAAATATATAGTAGAATTAATTGTTTTTTTTCTTAGTTTTTAAGTTCGAGCGGGGAAAGCTGGGTAGATTAAAGTAGTAGGATAGAATAGTATTTTAACAAAAAAATTATTCACAATGTTCTCTTTCAATCATGATGGATGTTCATAAATTTTGATGAATTAATAAAATTCAAATTCCCTTATTTTTGCTGTAAAAGAAAAATTAGGAAAGATGGACTGAATTAGTTTTATGTGTTCTATCACAATTTTCCTTCTTCCTTGGACTTACAATTTTCTATATTTTGTTTTAAGATGCATTACAAAATTGGTACAAATGTTTAGTTTTTAGTAGTTACGTCACTCGTTTTAAAAGAATTAAGGTACATTTAGTTCTATTTTAAAATCTTCTAATTTTTATGATATCATTTTCATCTAAAGTTAATTAGTGAGTAAGTGAACTGGTAAGAAACAAAAAGGTTAGCTTAAATTTTTTTTCAGTTTAAATTCATAGCTTATTATATTGTAGTAGTTTAAAACCTCTTGTTGGTTGTTTGATGGTGAAAGATCGGTTCACAACAAACAAACTTCCTGTTAAAATCCTCTTATGTTTTCATTTAATTCTTATTTTCTTTATCCTCTTGTCCGTTTAATTTCTTCAACAATATCTTCGAATAACCATATTTGGTTGCTCGAAGGTCTTGGAAGGTCCGTTTAATGGAGGAGAAACTGTCCACAACCCTGAGGCTAGTAGCATGTAGGATCCGGAAATGAGTTTGTCTATGACCCAGAAACTATATTCTTAATAATAAAACACCTAACTTCTTTCAACCAACCACCCAGAATCCCAACATCAACCAATACAGACATACTTTGTGTGTCAGTTATGTGAGATAGTCCTCACTATGTGATTTGATATCAAACACGGTAACCCACCCTTGTCTATGAGCAGGCGACCCAGTGTAACAATCAAAAACTTTAGTAAATGCCCACACTCCCATAATATTCCTCTAAACGAGTTAGCCACACAGTTAACAGTTGATTGTTGTGAGGTCGTTATAGATGTCCGCAATTATAGTTCTCGATTGACAAACCAGAACACCGCTTGTCCTATGCTCATAATACCCTATAATAATTAATGACTTTCTTCTTTTGACCAACTCTCCTATAGTACCATAATTGAAAATATCACTGAAGTATCTACAGTTGTGAGCCAAGAATTGTTTGAGAAAAATACCCCATTAATGGTGGATCATGACTGTCAAAAACGGTAACGTGTTTCTAGAGCAATGCGATACAAGGACTCCCTTGGAGACAATCATAGACTCATATAGGTTTTGAAAACCAACCATCATAGTTCACAACCCTCCTAAGCAGCTCACCCTAAGCGAAATAACTACTCACAATAATTGATTAAATATACTATGATCAATCCAAGAACAGTTCAACATAAATAAAGAGAAATTTAACATAAATTTTCAAAATGAAATGAACCGTCTTCAGGAGATGCTAAGCCTTAGTAATTATAATCAAGATCCTTCCGTTGACTTATATAATCGTAAGGGGAGGGACGAGGGAAATAATGAGATCGATTCACTCACTAATGAACCTTCTGACACGCTCTTAATGGGGGATGAGGTTATTAGCACTATTCCCGCAGAGGAAACTGACAAATTTATAAAGTCTTATGTTGATGATCTTGTCCCAATCCCAAGGGAGTCTGAGGTGACATCTGATAGTGATTTAGAGTGTGATATGCCTGCTACTACACCTTTACCCCCCACTGATGTTAGAGAAGAAGATTTTTATATCAATTCGCCTTTAGGAGAATATGTAGTCGACTTTTTGATGGAGAACGTCGATGTAGCTAGCTTGCCTAGGCATTTGGTTAAGCAACTTTTTTGTAAAACCTAAAAATTTGGTTTACATTTTTATTTCACCATTTTGAATATAACCTAAGTTTGAATATTAAGTCTTTAACATTAAAACCTTAGGTTATAATTATTTGCGTATTATAAATACATAACATAAGGTATTTGTTTCAAAAAAATAATTAAAAATAAAATAAAATAATATATATATATATATAAATAGTACAATAACATAACATATATATATATATAGGATATATAATTTATATATTAAATATTGGCCGCATCCCCTCAAGCTCCCCTTTTATCTTAGTATGATATCCTTTTTTTTATTTACAAAACTATTTTAAAAGTATTAGTGGGTAAAAGAAATAAGGCAAAATCTTTTGAAATCTTCTAAAAGAATAGGAAATTTTTATCCCCTATCCTCTCTATATATATGGCCGACTCTAAAAATAAAAAGATGAAACAAAACAATAAGAAGTATGTCCTCCTCTACCCCACATTCCTCTCAAAAATTTACTCCAAACTGTGTTCATCCATAGAGTTTTCAAGAAGAAGAAGGTGGTGTAGTAATTGGTGATTCCGGTAGTGTTTTTCAAGCCTTGGTGTTTTTGGTGTGATTCTTGGCTTTAATTCTTTGGTGTTCTTGTTCTGGTAATCCTCTCCATTCTTGATTCTCTAAGGTATTACATGTTCTTTTGATTCATTCCTCGTGTCACCAAGATTCATACATAAGTTTTTAAATAAAATCATAGAATTGTAAAAGGAAAACATGTATAATAATATTGTAAAATTCTTTATGATTGAACCTGAAATAATCTTGTTAAAATCATGTTATGAAACCCTAGATAACCATTAATGATGTTTTAATGAAAACCTACAAGATTAGAAACCATAGAACATGTTTTTATGAAGAGGATTGGTAAGAATTAGGGTTATATGTCTTTATGTTTCTAACTAGAATTTTGGGTCGTGTTGATCGGGGCATAACTTGGTGATAAAAATAAGTTTTCATATAATTCTTGAGCCTAAAGTTAAATTCAAAGAGTCTAGTTTTTGGAAAATCCGGGTTCAAGTCAATTGGAGGTAGGGAAGGTCGATTTTTAATTTTTATAAGATTAAGTGTCGAATCTGGAATTTCTATCCGAAAAATTCAGTAGTAGTATTTGATTTTTAATTCTCAAACCGTAAGGAGTTGGCCTTTAAAATTCGAACTGGTAAATCTTCATGATATTAGCTACATCCATGATTTTTTTTAGAATTTTCTGAGTTGTCTAAGTAGGGTTTTTACGCGTGAACTTTTCGAAAGTACCAGCAGGTCATTTTCTGGATCAGTTTTGGTAACGATGGTTAAAGGGGTATTTATACATGGAAATAAAATCAACCAAAATTCATGGGCATACTAGACACATGTGGGAACCTCTGTGATTTTTGGTAGAATTTTAGGAGGTCGTTTAATGGGTCTATAAAATTGGAAACCAACTCTTAAAAAGTTCACAGATTCTGAAAATTAAGAAAACCCTAATTAGGTTTCATTAAGTGCTATAAGTAGTAAGATTTAGCAATGAACATATAAAATAAGATATATAATGATATGTAATCATGGATTCTTGTAGATTCGGTGAAGAGGGAGTGATCTCTTGTCTTTGTGTTCTTTCTCTCCGTTGCGTGTTTGTTAAGGTACAGATATTCCGTCCTTTTAGTAAGGACACCTCATGTCTTGATTCTCATTTGTTTTAGCTACTTTGATTCGTTTGATATTCCATCTGATTTGCTATCCGTACTCATGACTCATTGATATTCATTGATATTCTGTTTGATTTGATATTCGCATTCATGATTCCTTTGATCTTTGTTTGAATATGATATTAGATTCGTTATCTTGATTGAATTATTGGTAACTCGTTCAGTTTGCTTAAATCTTTGCCCGAGCGATTTGAACTAGTCATGGAGGTACCATGACCATGTCATTGATGCACCAATGGCATGACACTATCTGTGGTGGTGTGATTAGTCTACGGCGTTCCCTTTTGAATGACGGCCTTTGATTATTATTAGCTTACATATGTATGTATACTCGTCATTGTACTTGTGTATATGGATATGACTTTGTTTTGCAGGGAGCGTATGGATGCATCTTAGGTACTTTGTTCCGTTCAGTTCAGGTGAATGGTTGTGTGTGTGCTATACACCCCATATCACATTTGGTACATCAGGAGTTGCAAATCCTGTGTACAACTTATTATGTGACTATTTGATTATATCTGTTTGGGGTCTATTCATGTATCATGTTTAGACATTTATTTGAGCTCGTGGGCATTCATTTGTTGTTCTTGATTCTTATTCATTTGATTCGTATTTTGTATGATATTTGTTTAGCAGGTTCTCATAATTCGTTTAATTCATTCTTTTGTCTTATTACCTTTTTATTATTATATATGTTCACTGAGCGTTAGCTCTGCCACGTCTTCTTTTCCTACGGCAAGTAATAAGCGAGAAGCAGGGATTTGAGCGTTGAGAGTAAGAAGCTTTTAGAGGACCGGCCCTTGATAGATTTCCTTTGTTTGGATTTATGTTTAAGACTTATTTTGTTTTGAAGATCTCTTTTCTTTTAGAAGTTGTTAGAATTTAATACTTTTGGAAGTCATTTTGTTTCATGACTTAGTATTTTTATTTAATAAAGTCTTCCGCTTGCGTTTATATTATCTGATATGCCACCATAATATGACTCTTGGTCTCTTTATCGGAGCGGGATGTTACACTCAGACTGAAAACCCTATATTCGTTGGAATTAGGTTTAGCATATGTTTTGACATAGATTAGATAGATTAAAACTAATGTAGATAACTAAAATAGTGGTAGACTTAGGAATTACGCTCTCGCTTTTAATGATCGACACCCTACTTACCAACGAGCTACAACTGATCGGGTCCACTGCCCGTTAGTGTTGTTTTTAGGTAAAGTCGGTAAAATATAAATGTAAAACTAGATAATAAATAATACCTACGCAAAACGACACATCAAGTTTTTTGGCGCCATTTTCGGGGAGTGAAGTTGTTAATTTGTAGTTTTATTAATATTTTAGCTCTAACTTCTATCTAATCTAGAATTAGTATTATTTAATTAGTGTAAATTTTTAAATTTTTGAGTCTTAGTATCGGATCATCCATTTTACCTACTTGTTTTTATTTTTTTGTGCTTGTGTGTTTGTTTTATCTTTTCTGTTCAAGTTTTGTTTCTATCTACTGTACTAGTCGAACAATCAATACGACGTATTCTGTTAAATTGAATACGGTGTATCAACCTTTCTAAAACCAATATAGCGTATTCTGTTCAACAGATCTATACGACATATTCAAATCCATTGAGTACGGCGTATCGATCATCTGATACAGTAGCAGACTTTAAATTTCATAATCCGTCTCCGTGCTTAGTTTTCTGTATTTACTTCATTTCGAACAAATCCTACTGATGTTTTAACATAGGTTTCAGGTTGTGTTAACTCCAAAGATTCGGTCAAAGAAGTTGTAACTGAAACTAATACGGTCATCGTTAGACTTCTACACGAAGTTTTACAACACACTAGGCAGAGCACCTAATCGTTGTAGTAGTAGTATAGGCAAGACTCGAGGGGTTGTTATCGTTCACTTGGGGAATAGGTTGGGAAGGCTTGATCACGGTCTAACAG
>BQNB010030153.1:25667-55128 GCA_026074375.1 Tanacetum coccineum
ATGTAAGTCATCATTGCATTTTTATTTTATTTTATTTTACATAACTAAAACAATCCTTGTTCTTAATTTCTCTGAAGATCTGATATTTTATTTTTATATTATATCACTTCATTATCATTTCGAGTAATACATCCAGGTTAATATCTTAATTTTAATATATAGATTATTCGTCAGATTTTGATGACAATTGTGATTGAGTTTATGTATTTACTGAATTAGCGCGACAACCATAATATTTTTTTAGTTTTATTTGATAGTATGGTGTTAAATCTAGAAAGGGAAAACAGTGATGTTTGTGGGAGATCTTTCTTAGGGTTTTAAATTTCGTATTATTAGACTATCTCAAATTATAATTTTTTGCGTCTTTTAGTTATATATTCAGCTTTTGCTAATACATTAATTTGACTTTACCATATGATATATTTTCAGATGACATTCTTAGTTAGATATGATGATATGAAAGATGATGTATTGAAAGTTCCAATAAAATTATTAGATTATGCGAACACTTCTACGAAGAATATTATGTTATGCAGAATAAAAGGCACTACTATATATTTAAATTACATAATGTTGATAATGAGGTTGGGGTCAATTACTGGAGAAGATTGGATTAAGTACATTGAAGATTGTGGTGTTAAACAAGGTTGGACGATTCAATTTATTGTGTCGAAAGACTATGTTTTGATCAGTCAATTTGATCCAGACGGTAATTGGAATGATGGTTATGTCTCAACTAAGCATAGTTCATCTGGACAGGTACATTTTCTATTTCACTTTAAGTAATTAGTAGCTACCATCTACTTTTTGTTTAGCCATTAGATATGCACCAAATTTGAATTTACATCAGATGGTTTTTTTTACCAATAACATGCATTTTTGAATTTTATGCTCTTTTTTATGCTTATGTTTTTAATCTGTAACTTATGCACTTTATATATTCTATATATTGTGTTCTCAAACGAAACATGCTTTAATGTGTTAATGTCCTTAATATTTAAAATCTTATAATGGATAAGGTTATTGCTTTAAGATCTTATGATGTTACTGGTCTAAACAAAAAACCCACACACTTATATTTGTCAGGTTTACCATATGGTTCAGGTAGGATCTGTGAACATTGCAATTCCCTTATACCCTGCTCCAGCGATCATCGAGTATTTTGATGTTATATATTAATAATCAATGTTAAATTTGTATTAGTTATTTATTTATTTTGGTTCATTTTATCTTTACGGGTTTTCCCGTCAAGTTTATTTTCTGGCTATAAATTCAAAAAAGATATTTTGTATTCTACGTTGACTTGTTATGGAAATATGGTTGTTTATGTGAAAACTAATGATAAAAAACCATCTGGTTTTTATGGTCCCGCGTGGGAAGAATTTTGCAACAAACAATTGATCGATGGAAGCCAAACGTTTATAGCATATTATTTTGCTAGTTGCTGTTTTGTTGTGACCATTTACGATTCAAATGGATTTTGTGCAAATCCTTTCTGTAACAGTAAGATTATGTTTTAAATTTATTATAATGAGTTTGATTATTCCTATGTTTATATATATTATTTTATTTCCAGTAGACGATGTTGAGATACCTGATCTACATGTATCGTCGGAAGAAGCCAATAAACTTAGACAAAAGTTCTCTTACAAGCTTGTTGTATGTTTTACTTTCTTTTTCTTTTACTAACGTATTATAATTTGTTTACTTAGTTTTAGCTCATTTAATGTTAACATCCAAATATATCAGAAATCGATGAATTTAAAAGATGTAAAGACTGAAAATGATGATCTTCTTGAGAATGATGTGAACATACCTTCTGTAAGTTGTACCCCGTTATAATTTATATATTTCCATTTTATATGTTTTTTCAAATACATACATTTAATTAACATATATTAATATTATTTATACAATTACAGAAGGGTGTTGATGAAAATGTTACCATATATAATAGCAAGAAAAGAAGTGTTCATGCGAGATGCAGTACCTCTAAATATGTCAAAAAAATCAAGGTACAAATGTCTTTTTTACTTCTTAAATTTTAAACTACAGAAAAAATTTGTTGTGACAAATTAGTTAATGTACGATAGTTTTTATTGCAATTACATAAAAATTCTTGTACAAATGATGCAAGAGTTGGAGACTTGAAGAAATCTATGAGTTATAGTTCAGGTTCATCAAAACTGTTCAAGGATGAAAAGGTAACTGTTGTTGTCATTCGTCAAGATTAACTCATGCTAATTTTTTTTATCATTACATATAGTGTCTATAAAAATACATTTCTGATAAATACATTTTTTTAATAAAAACAAAATTGTACTATAAGTTATGTATATTCTTATTTACAAGTCCAAAAAACTAATAAAAAGACTCAAGCAAGGATAGAAGAGAACTCTTTTTTTATACCCTTAAAAATGCTGCGATTCAAGGAAGACTTGTAAGTTTTTTGTGTTGTATTTAATTATTATTTTATTTTAAAAAAATTAATATATCCCCTTAATTTGCCATGGAATATATGAAATTGGCAATTGTTATAATTCTAAATTCTAACACATAGATATTTTTTTTCAAATATAATTGAACAGTGCATTTGTAAGAAAATTTGAATTGTATAATCAAGCTAAATTTGATGACTCCTACTCTGTTTATGTGATGTGTATGGAACCGCGTCATTATGAGAAGATGGTATTGAAAAAACACAGAGATGCAAGGAGAAACAAATCCTTCGATGATCATGTTGTGATGTATGGTAACTGGCAACGCTTTATGGATGTAACTTAGTACAAATAACTAAAATTCTTCCTTGTTAACGGTCTTGAAACATTTATAGTAAGTTTGGAGTAATGTACTTGTAGTCAAATAATGACTATATAAACATAGTACTTTCAAGCTGTCTGTCAGTTTACAATGCTATGGATAATTTAGAAGTACTAATTTTACTCTTTAATATAACGTTATTATTTATTTTGCATTTACAATGAGCGTGTTCAATGCTATATGTTACCAATCATTATTTTACTTAGACTTTTGAGTTATGTAGTTATTATCTTATAATGAAACAATAAACTTGAATAATACATGGTTAGAAAAAAGATTTTCTAGTATTTCATGTGTGTTAAAAAACGAACTCTATATGATTTGGCTACTTTTTATATGGATGAATTTGTGAATTTTTTGGTACAATGTTTATATATAAATATGTTAATTTTTAATTAAGTTTATAAAATTACTGTCTAAATATTAATACTCAAAATTTAAAACTATTAGTTTCATGATATAGTTCCCATCAATAAATAAAGTATATTCCTACATTATAGTAAATATAAGAAACAGTTAATTATATACAGATACATGATCCAACCAAATAAAAAATACATATTTAACCACAACAAATCGCAACCAATAGAGTAAAGGTCATCAGCAACACTAATATGAGAAATTGTTCATCAGCAACACAAATTCAATACCAACAAAACAACAACGTATAAAATGAAAACATTTAAATATAAAAAAATTTCACCAAAATATCATATTGATTTTGAAATGTATAAATATTAATTTAAATATTTAAACAATTATTAGGTCTTGTTATTTGTAATTTTTTTAAGAAGTTTTAAAATTATCAACACTTCATATATTGTTCTTTAGGTATCATTATATGGATAACTTAAAACGCGTAAAACTCTAAAAATAAATAATGGAATTTATTAAAGTTGAAAATAACCTGAAAATGAGAAATGTTACAGCTTCCCTTCCAAAATTAAGCTGAGGTAACTGAGTGGTCTACTAGCTTATGAGTATAAATGACAGCTTATTGAACTTATTTGAACACAAAAGAGCTTATTTAAACTAATATGCTTATAAGTGAAAACATGAATTGAAGGTTGAACAAAAAGTAAACTAAGATTTTATTGATATAAAACTGGATACAAGCTTAGTAAAAAGAAAGTTACATTTAAAGTTAATTCAATAAGCTAAAATTACATGATAAGCTAAATTCTACAAGCTACACTAAAAACTAAAAAGAAAAAATAGATGACTGTGAGTGAGGTTGAGCTCCTTTTTATAGGCAAGAGTGAAGGTTCTAGGCTCATACACGCTCCATTTGATCTTGGCCTTTAATTTCTTTCCAATCGTTGATCTCAAATCGTGGCCTTTGGATGAGAATGTGAGCACATGGATTGCCATGCTAGCAATCCAATCATTGGGAGGTTGTGTGCTTCTTTTTCATTGATTTTAGTGCAAAATTCTTTCTTTTGTGTGTTTCTTTAGATACGCGTGGCATTCTCTTGTGTCAAAATGAGCCAATCAATGGATTTGGTGACGTATTATCTTGCCAACGTGGAGCTTTGTACTTGTAATCTTAGCTGCTAAATAGGACGAGTGATGGGAGTGGGTTTTACCCTTTTGATTGAACGCAGGGTGAATTTGGGGGAGACAGTAAATAGTGAAAACTGATTTTCGCGCTTTTTTCTTTTCTTATATCGCGCGCGTGTTTGACCCTGGGTAAATGACAGGTTGACTTGGGCTCATTTAAGGGGTTGGGCCAAGGTTTATGGTTTTGGGCTTAGGTTAATGGGTAAATGGTTTTGGGTTTTTATGAGAGTTAATGACCGTTAGTCATAGGGATAAAAAGGACTAACGATGTTATTCATTTAGGGACTTTTGGTGAAATAGGATTTAACAATAAGGGATTATTAAAAAAGGATAGAAAGCTAGTACGTGCTGATAAACAAATAACTAATTAAAACACATACTAATATCAATTTACTACAGATAATCATCATAGCTAAATGTCATTACATATATAATTCGAAACATGGAATATGCCAAAACACAAAAAGGACACACATACAATCTACATGATGTCCATTCTTTCAAGTTTGATCCTTTTATGAGCTGGGTATTCAACATTCTTTTTTTCAATGGCTACTTCAACCAATTTGATGAACTCTTTTTCAGCGAACATCACATGAGAATCTCTGTACCTGTGATGGTACATGCTCTTAATAACATACAACCTTTCCAATGAGCATTTACAAAGATCTTTAACCCTGATGAAACATCTATGCATATACCTATTCTTGAAAAACATCCCAAATTCAGGTTCATATAAAACTTGGCCATCAGCAAGATCTTTGTTTACCAATTCAAGTGGAATGCTAAGATCACAATCCATACCAGAAACAAATGATCCTTCCTTTTCTATATCATCCAGCTTTCTTTTATTCAAAAGCCCATGATATTTAATCAGTGGATCTAATTCACTTAAGGGAACACCTGACACCAAACCAAGGCTTTTCTCAATTTCACTTAATTCTTTTACCCTGTACTCAATATTTTCAAGTATAATTTTTGCCTGCTTGCTCGTCTTCGTCACCATACATTTCTTAATTTCCATCCATTCATCATAATTGAATTCACGTAAATTGAGAGGATTGTGCACTTTAAAGTTCAAGGAACCTTCTCTGAATACCATAACGCTAATTGGACCTTTTCTCGATAAGATGTCAACAGCAGTAATCTTTTGTGGCAAAAATCTACATTGTGGATTTACTGCCCTAACATACCTATCATAAAGTAACTTTTGATTTTTGAACTTGATTTGCAGTTGTTTGTCTTCTTCAGCTCTTATAGCAGAATTTTTTTGAATTTGTAAACTTCTTGCCTCCTCTTCAATAACTCTCAACACTTCAGCATAAGAAGCCTTATTCTCTTCATTTTTTATTTTTATGATTTCTTCGTCTTCCTTTTGCACAGCAATTTCTTCAGATGTCATAACATGTTCCACACCACCTGCCTCATATTTAAAGATATCATCTGCCTCATATCTAAAGATATCATCTGGTTTATGTGATAAACTCCCGTTAGAAGCTGTTGGATTGGCAGTAACATTATCACATATTGCTTTTCTCGATAATAATCTAGAATTCCCTGTTATTATTTATTTATTATTATCTGCCCAAGAAAAGGAGTTACTTCTTGTAGTTCTTGCAAAACATAAGGGTGCTTTGGCATGGAAGGTCACCGATATTAAAGGTATTAGCCCATCTTTTTGCACCCATAAAATTTTGATGGAAGATAATTTTAAACCCATAGTTCAACCCCAACGTAGATTAAATCCTAAAGTTTAAGACGTAGTGAAAGCCAAAATCATAAAGCTTCTCGGCGCGGGTTTAATCTATGTCATTTTTGACAGTCCATGGGTAAGCCCGATACATGTGGTCCCTAAAAAAGGGAGAGTCACTGTTGTTACTAACGAAGATAATGAACCTATTCTGACCCGCACCGTCAATGGGTGGAGGGTTTGCATTGACTATAGAAAGCTCAATGATGCCACAAGAAAATATCATTTTCCTTTACCCTTCATTGATTAAATGCTGGAATGATTTTCTGGAAATGAATATTATTGCTTTCTTAATGGGTTTTCAGGGTACTTCCAAATTCCTTTGGCACCTGAAGACCAGGAAAAAACCACATTCACTTATCCTTATGGGACATTCGCTTATAGGAGGATGCCTTGCGGTCTACTGTATTGCCATTGCCACTTTCAACGGGTGTATGACAACATTATCCATGATATGTGTGTCAACGACTTCATGGAAGATATTATGGTATGATTTCTCTGTTTTTTTGGAAATTCCCTTCGATTCTTGTCTTAAATTTTATCCAATGATGCTAGCTTCGGTGTGTAAGAATACTCATCATAGTTCTTAACTGGGAGAAATGCCATTTCATAGTTAGAGAAGGAATAGTTTTAGGACATATGATATCCAAGGCTGGGATAGATGTAGACAAGGCTAAGGTATATGTAATCACAAAATTACCTTACCCAACCAATATTAAGGGAATACGATGTTTTTTGGGGCATGCTGGGTTTTATAGGAGATTTATTAAAGATTTCTCAAAAATCGCCCGGCCTATGACTCAATTACAAATCAAGGACACAAAGTTTGTCTTCTCTGACGAATGCATTGAGTCATTTGACATCCTTAAGAGCAAACTAACGAATGCCCCAGTTATCATTGCCCCAAATTAGTACCTTGATTTTAAACTAATGTGCGATGCTAGCGACTATGCTGTGGGGGTTGTTTTAGGACAACGGATTGATAAAAAATTCTGACCAATTGGTTATGCTAGTAAAACTATGAATGACGCTCAAGAACATTACACTACCACTGAAAAAGAGCTCTTAGCAGTTGTGTACACCTTTGACAAATTTAGGTCCTATTTGATAATGTCCAAAACTATGGTCTACACCAATCATTCGGCCCTAAAATATCTTTTTAGTAAAAAGGACGCAAAACCTAGGCTCATAAGGTGGGTTCTGCTCCTCTAAGAATTTACTATCGAAATTAAAGATAAAAAGGGGTGTGAAAACCAGAGTTAGAAAATCCAGAGTTAGAAGAACTTGACGAAGACTCTATACGCGATTCTTTCCCGGACGAACACCTAATGGTTATTAATATAAAGGAAGCAGAAACCGACCCCTGGTATTCAGATTACGCTAACTTCCTTGTCTCAAAAATCATTCCGCAATACTTAACATTTCATTTAGAAATAAATTCCTGGCTGATGTTAAGAAATACATATGGGACGACCCATATTTATTCAAATCATGCCCTAATGGAATTGTAAGGCGATGCGTTTTTGGTAAGGAATCACATGAGATCCTCAAACATTGCCATACAGGACCAACTGGAGGGCATTATGGGGCCAATATTACTGCAAGGGAAGTTTTCGAATCAGGGTTCTATTGGCCAACCATATTAAAGATTCTGCCACGTATGTTCGAGAATGTAATGCATGTCAAAAGGCAGGAAATATCTCCTCCAGAAACCAAATTCCCATGACCAATATTTTAATTAGCGAGGTTTTCGACATTTAGGGAATCGACTTCATGGGACCCTTTCCTTCTTTACGAAATAATAAATACATCCTCGTAGTTGTCGACTACGTTTCAAAATGGGTTAAGGCCGAAGCCTTACCTACTAACGACGCTTGAGTAGTAGTTAGATTCCTTCGGAGATTGTTTTCTAGATTTGGGATTCTAAAAGATCTAATAAGTAATCGTGGGACACATTTTTGCAATTCCCTTCTAGAAAAAACATTAAAAAAATATGAAGTTACGCATAGACTTGCTACTCCATATCATCCTCAGACTAGTGGTCAAACTGAAAACACTAATCGGGCCATCAAACGTATATTAGAAATAACCGTAAACGGGAACAGGAAGGAATGGCAGACAAACTTGACGATGCACTTTGGGCATTCAGGACGGCATATAAGTCACCCATTGGAAGCACTCCATTTAGGATTGTTTACGAAAAAGCATGTCACCTGCCACTTGAAATGGAACATAAAGCAATGGGCCCTCACAAGATAGTTAATCGTAGATTTAGATGCACAGGAACAACATATGTTCCTTTAGTCTATACCAATTGAACGAATTGAGAGCGAAGCTTACGAACATCGCGTGCATATAAAAGAGAGGATCTATACGATCGGCATGATTATATATTATGGTAAATAATTTCGCGGAATGTGTTGAGTGTTTGTTTTTAATTCATGATTATAACTTTTCCAGAAAAATTTAACTTACGACGAGGTGGTATGGACCTTAAACGGTAAGTAAAGTATATCCATATGGGACCGTCCAGGTATGTGGCAAGAACGGAGTCAGGTTTAAGGTTAATGGACATAGGTTAAAATAGTACTACGGGACAGATATGAATAACACAAATGAAATATTATATTTAGATTAATGCATAGGTGTGGGACATGTGGTATATACTTAAAGACTAGTTAATAAAACAAAATTGCTGGTTGAGAGACATCATGTAGTTGTTGCTATTATAGGTTATGTTACGCAGGAGTGTTTTGGGAGGGGGGGGGGAGGGGGGATTTAAAAATCGGGGGGGCAATATTCTTAATTACTCTCAAAATTTTGCCATGTTTTACCTTATTTTGCGGGTTCCAGCAGCTAGGAGGCAATTCTCGAGACCATCTCGAAACGTAATTATGTGGTAGCCTTGCTGAGTTAGCAGCACTTAGGCGTTCATAAGGTTACACTAGTAAACCAATCTCAATTACGACGTTAAACCATATAATGGTTACGCCATAAAATCAAACTAAAATTTTTCACAATATTAATTTACACAGATTACGGCGTAACCACCAGAGTTACGCCATAAATTCTTTCAAAAAAACCTCTAAATTAAGTTTTAATACAATGAAAAACCTTGTACATTAAATGAACATTGTAGGTATGTTCTCTGGAAACCCTCACGAGATTTCACTCGTCCACTTGGGTCACCAAGTGGTTTAAAAAGCTGGTTGCATATGCTAAATGCAACTGAGATTCCTACGAAAGTAAGTTAGGTTTGTATATCTTGTATATTTTTCTTTGAATGTTTTTATGACTATTACGTTTGTTTTAGTGATTCACGAGGGATTTTGGAGCTTGCTCATGATGGAGATTTTTTCCTTCAGCTTATTACATTTTCATATGATCAGAGCAAAGCACCAAGGGATAGTTTCTTGTTCTAATTTATTTTTCTATTTATTTCATTTCCTTAATGTATCATAGGGACATTGTACAAATCAAGTGGGGGGATAGGAGTAGAATTATCACTTGACCTATTTTTGGCTTCGATTTTCTAGTTTTCTTTGAAAATTATGCCGATTTTAAAATTTCTTTACATGTTTCTTCACATAAATAGAATTAATCATTTGTCCGAATGCACATTAACCTTTTATTTTACTTGGTGAGGTTTAAAACATATGTTTCTTTTTCATCCTCATTATACAAAAATCACCAAATATTTGTGTGACGGTGGTATTGTATACTTTAAAACTTGGCATGAACATCAATTTTGAGACTACATTAATTAGCTGGGATAGATGGTTTGAGATATGGCAACAATTAGAATTCACCAAATTAAGCCTATATGTGTGTCGTTTAATCGACTTGTTTACACTGACGTGTTGACACTACCGTAATAAAACCTGTTGTTGCATTATTCATGTTGATCTCATAATTGGGAGCCGATGTTTGATTCCGGCTTTCCACCTTGTCCTATGTTATCATTTATGACTTTATGCCTTTATTATGCTTTGATATGACACCATGATTATGACGTTTCGGCCTCCTTTCCGGAGTGGGTCGTTACAAATATTACCGAGGAAATTTGAATGGTGTAGCACAAATATAAACTTCTAGATGAAGAAAAGAATTTTAAACCAGAAGAAACCTTGAGAACCTTCATTGAAGAATCTCGTAGGAAACAGAAACAAAACGAGAGCTTATTTTGGAAGATTAAGAAGAATTATGACAAAGTCTTCAAGAAGCAAGCCTCTTCCATAAAAACTATTGAAGGGCACTTGGGACAAATAACTAAGAAGATACATGGGAGAGGAGTTGGAAGCCTCCTGAGCATCACCGAGACAAATCCAAGAGGATTAGCACACGCCATAACCACTAGGAGTGGCTCAATTATAACCCACCTAAGAATCCTCTTGAAGAAATTCATGACATTCAAACAAAACCACTAAAAACTTATCTACAAAAGAGGGATCACCTGATAACAAAAAGATTATCACTGAAATATCTCTCTCCCATTCCCTGTCCCAGATGACTAAAAAGGAAAAGGAACAATTCTAAAAATTCTTTAAAAATCTTCAGCGACTCAGTATAAATATTCCATTTATCGAAGCTCTAGAACAAATGCCTAAGTATGCTAAATTCATGAAAGATCTTCTTACACAAAAGGGAAGAGGTAACGAAGCATCAAATATCACACTAAACTAACGATGCTCATCAGTGGTTTTAAACGAGATTCCTCTTAAAGAAAAAGATCCCGGAAGTTTTACTATACCATGCGTTATAGGGCAAGGGGGAATAAATAAAGTATTAACAGACCTTGGGGCTAGCATTAGCCTTATGCCATACACAATGTTCCTAAGATTAAACCATGGCTCAATTATAACCCACCTAAGAATCCTCTTGAAGAAATTCATGACATTCAAACAAAACCACTAAAAACTTATCTACAAAAGAGGGATCACCTGATAACAAAAAGATTATCACTGAAATATCTCTCTCCCATTCCCTGTCCCAGATGACTAAAAAGGAAAAGGAACAATTCTAAAAATTCTTTAAAAATCTTCAGCGACTCAGTATAAATATTCCATTTATCGAAGCTCTAGAACAAATGCCTAAGTATGCTAAATTCATGAAAGATCTTCTTACGCAAAAGGGAAGAGGTAACGAAGCATCAAATATCACACTAAACTAACGATGCTCATCAGTGGTTTTAAACGAGATTCCTCTTAAAGAAAAAGATCCCAGAAGTTTTACTATACCATGCGTTATAGGGCAAGGGGGAATAAATAAAGCATTAACAAACCTTGGGGCTAGCATTAGCCTTATGCCATACTCAATGTTCCTAAGATTAAACCATGGTGAATTAAAACCTACGCGTATGTGTATCGAATTAGCTGATAAATCTACTCAAATTCCAAGAGGGATAGCGGAAAATGTCATTGTTAAAATCGGCAGGCTTGTCTTCCTAGTTGACTTCGTGGTTCTTGATATGAAAGAAGACCACAAAATTCCTATCATTTTGGGAAGACCATTTTTAGCCACTGCTCATGCCATGATAGATGTCTTTAATCAAAAAATCTCTTTCGAAGTTAGGGACGAACCCATCACTTTTGACATTGAAAAAACCTTAAGATTTCCACCTTCAGATGCTGACACATGCCACTCTGTTGATATAATTGACCTATCCATTCTTAACCATGTTTAAGAAATTCTTCCTTCAGAACCATTCGACTCATTCTTATTCGAACCCATTAATCTCAACTTACCTACCAAAATCAATAGTCTATGGGAAGACAATGAAGGAGAACAAGACCCGATTAATCAGATTTCAGAGAATCTAGAACATGAATCTGAAGGGTATATTAAACCCACTCTTTTTGCGGCAAACTTATGTAAAGATGAGAAACCTACCACCAAACTTAAAGACCTACCTCCTCATTTAGAATATGCTTTTCTTGGTAATAATCTAGAATTCCCCGCTATTATTTCTTTATTATTGTCTGCCCAAGAAAATGAGTTACTTCTTGGAGTTCTTGCAAAACAGAAGAGTGCTTTGGCATGGAAGGTCACCGATATTAAAGGTATTAGTCTATCTTTTTGCACCCACAAAATTTTGATGGAAGATAATTTAAAACCCATAGTTCATCCCAGCTTCTCGATGCCGGTTTAATCTATGCCATTTCCGACAGTCCATGGGTAAGCCCGATACATGTGGTCCCTAAAAAAGGGGGAGTCACTGTTGTTACTAACGAAGATAATAAACCTGTTTCAACCTGCACCGTCAATGGGTGGAGGGTTTGCATTGACTACAAAAAGCTCAATGATGCCACAAGAAAAGATCATTTTCCTTTACCCTTTATTGATCAAATGCTGGAACGATTCTCTGGAAATGAATATTATTACTTTCTTGATGGGTTTTCAGGGTACTTCCAAATTCCTTTGGCACCTGAAGACAGGAAAAAACTACATTCGCTTGTCCTTATGGGACATTTGCTTATAGAATGATGCCTTTCGGTTTATGTAATGCCCCTGCCACATTCCAACGGTGTATGACAGCAATTTTCCATGATATGTGTCAAGACTTCATGGAAGTTTTTATGGATGATTTCTCTGTTTTTAGAAATTCCTTCTATTCTTTTCTCAACAATTTATCCATGATGCTAGCTAGGTGTGAAGAAGCTAACCTAGTTCTTAACTGGGAGAAATGCCATTTCATGGTTAGAGAAGGAATAGTTTTAGGACATAAGATATCCAAGGTTAGGATAGAGGTAGACAAGGTTAAGGTGGATGTAATCACAAAACTACCTTACCCAACCAATATTAAGGGAATACAAAGTTTTTTGGGGCATGCTGGGTTTTATAGAAGATTTATTAAAGATTTCTCAAAAATCGCCCGGCCTATGACTCAATTACTAATGAAGGACACAAAATTTGTCTTCTCTGACGTATGCATTGAGTCATTTGACATCCTTAGGAGCAAACTAACGACTGTCCCAATTATCATTGCTCCAAATTGGGACCTTGATTTTGAACTAATGTGCGATGCTAGCGACTATGCTGTGGGGGCTGTTATAGGACAACGGATTGATAAAAAATTTGACCAATTTATTATGCTAGTAAAACTATGAATGACGCTCAAGAACATTACACTACCACTGAAAAAGAGATCTTAGCAGTTGTGTAGGCCTTTGACAAATTATGTCCTATTTGATTATGTCTAAAACTGTGGTCTACACTGATCATTCGGCCCTAAAATATCTTTTTAGTAAACAGGACGCAAAACCTAGGCTCATAAGGTGGGTTCTACTCCTCCAAGAATTTACTATCGAAATTAAAGATAAAAAGGGGTCGAAAAACCTAGCCGCTGACCATCTTTCTAGATTAGAAAATCCAGAGTTAGAAGAGCTAGACGAAGATGCTATATGCGATTCCTTCCTTGACGAACACCTAATGGTTATTAATATAAAGGAAGCAAAAACCGACCCCTGGTATGCAGAGTACACTAACTTCCTTGTCTCAAAAATCATTCCGCAATACTTGACATTTCATTTAAGAAAGAAATTTCTGGCTGATGTTAAGAAATACATATAGGACAACCCATATTTTTTCAGGGCATGCCTTGATGGAATTGTTAGGCGATGCATTTTTGGTAAGGAATCACATGAGATCCTCAAACATTGCCATACAAGACCAACTGGAGGGCATTATAGGGCCGATATTACCGCAAGGAAAGTTTTCGAATCAGGATTCTATTGGCCAACCATTTTTAAAGATTCTTCCATGTATGTTCGAGAATGTGATGCATGTCAAAAAACAGGAAATATCTCCTCCAAAAACCAAATGCCCATAACCAATATTTTAGTCAGCGAGGTTTTTGACATTTGGAGAATCGACTTCATTGGACCCTTCCCTTCTTCACGAAATAATAAATACATCCTCGTAGCTGTCGACTACGTTTCAAAAGGGGTTAAGGCCGAAGCCTACCTACTAACGATGCTCAAGTAGTAGTTAGATTCCTTCGGAGATTGTTTTCTAGATTTGGGATTTCAAAAGCTCTAATAAGTGATCGTGGGACACATTTTTGTAATTCCCTTCTTGAGGAAACATTAAAAAAATATGGAGTTACGCATAGACTTGCCACTCCATATCATCCTCAGACTAGTGGTCAAACTGAAAACACTAATCGGGCCATCAAACGTATATTAGAAAGAACCGTAAACGGGAACAAGAAGGAATGGGCAGACAAACTTGACGATGCACTTTGGGCATTCAGGACGGCATATAAGGCATCTATTGGAAGCACTCTATTTAGGATTATTTACGAAAAAGCATGTCAACTGCCACTTGAAATAGAGCATAAAGCATATTAGGTCCTCAAAGAAGTAAACGTAGATTTAGATGCAGCAGGAAAACATAGGTTCCTTCAGTTAAACCAATTGGACGAATTAAGAATTGAAGCTTACAAACATTCGCGAGCATATAAAGAGAGGACTAAACGGTGACATGATTCCAAAATTATGGATAAAGAATTTCGGGAAGGCGAAGAGGTGTTAGTTTTTAATTCAAGATTAAAACTCTTTCCAGGAAAATTAAGAACGAGGTGGTATGGACCTTACACGGTAAGTAAAGTATATCCATATGGGAACGTCAAGGTAAGTGGCAAGAACGGAGTCAAGTTTAAGGTTAATGGACATAGGTTGAAAAAGTACTACGGGACAAATATGAATGACACAAATGAAACATTACATTTTGCAGAAGCATAGAGTGGGCATGCGTCTAACTTAAAGACTCGTTAATAAACAAAAGTGCTTGTCGGAAGACAACCCGTCTTTTAATCAATAAATTTCATTTCTCATATATTAGTTGGTTTGCATGTTTTACCTTATTTTGCAGGTTCCAGCAGTGAGGAGGCAATTTTTGAGACCGACTCGACCCATAATTATGTGGTAGCTTTGCTGATTTAGCAGCAGTTACGATGTAACGTAAAAGGTTACGTCGTAAGAAATCTAATTACGATGTAATCCATACAATGGTTACGCCGTAATCATTAAACTAAAAATTTTACAAAATATACCACATGATTACAACGTAACCACCAGAGTTACGCCGTAAACTCATTCAACAAAACCTTTAAATTAAGTTTTAATACAATGCTAAACCTTGTACATCTAAATGAACTTTGTGGGTATGTTCTCTGAAAACCCTCATGAGACTTTACTCGTCCACTTGGTCCACCAAGTGGTTTAAAAGTCTTGTTGCATATGCTAAATGCAACTGTGATTCTTACGAAAGTGAGTTAGGTTTGTATTTCTTGTATATTTCTTTTTGAATGATTTTATGCTATTAGTTTGTTTTAGTGATCACAGGGGATATTGAGCTTGCTCAAGATGGAGATTTTTTTGTCAACTTATTACATATGATCAGAAGCAAAGCTCAAAGGAGTTTCTTGTTCTAATTCTACTATTTTCTATTTATTTCATGTACAATAGGGGCATTGTACAAATCAAGTAGGGGGATGGGAGTAGAATTATCACTTGACCTATTCTTGCCTTCGATTTTCTAATTTTCTTTGAAAATTTATGCCGATTTTAAAGTTTTTGACATGTTTTCTTACTAAACTATAATTAATCTTTGTCGAATGCATATTACCCTTTATTATTACTTGGTGAGGTTTAAGCTTAATTTTCCGTTTTCATCTCATTATATAGAAATCCACCAAAATATTGAGTGTGCTGGTTGTATTGTAGACTTTAGAACTTATCCTGTACATCATTTCGAAACCTAATTGATTAGCAGGAATAGATGGTTCAAGAAGACAACATTTAGTAACTCACCCAAATAAGCCTATATGTGTGTGTTTATCGACTTGTTACACTGACTTGTCGACCTCCCGTAATAAAAAGCCCTTTTGTTGCACTCATCATTAGTGCAATATACCCCTAGAATACCCTTGTTTAAGCCAATCTTCGTTCACACCAAATATTATATGTTCTGTTACACCATTTCACCTTAACCAACCTTGTAGTCTATATTTATCCTTGTCTTAAAATTTCTAGCTACCTAAGTCCATGGTTTACGAAAATGGTTTGATGATTAGCACTTTCGTTGATGAGATATTATTTTAATCATGGAAGACCCCCCGATATTATCACTTTTGATATTGTTTATCTCAAGTGGGGGGATGTTTGATATATAAAGGAGTATTGTAAAATAAAAAAGAAAAGAAAAGGTGGTGCAACTATAAGCCACCTAGTAATTAAACTCTTGATGTTGGTAATAAAACCAACTAAGTAAAAAGGTGGTGCAACTATAAGCCACCTAGTAATTATGAGGATGGTGCAACTATAAGCCATCCAGTGAATAATAGGTTAGCACGCTCCGCAAGATCTCATTATTAGCTAACCCATCATGAAGATATGATTAGATTTTTGCACTCAAAAACTTAGACTATGGATGGACAGTAGCCGGTTATGGATACCTCATATTATATATGACTATTTGTTTAGTGTTAACACCAATTAAAAGTGTATCCCATGTCTATCCTAACCCTTATATCACCCAATTAAACATGTGGCATGTCACCCATGTTGCCTTTAATAATTGTTTTGACCCTAATTCTAACTGGTGCAGATTTGTGTACTTCCCAATCTTATGATATAATACATGCTATGACTATGCAGTTGAGCGATCACCCTGAAAATGAACACTTAGACTAGTTGAGAGTTGAGTGATTTTTGATCCCCTTTTCGTGAGGTGTTCGGCTTTGATGTTTCTAGCATAAGTCTTTTATAAATTCATTTCTTTGAGTTAAATCAGAGAAATCCTTTTATAAATTATTCTAACAGGTCTACTTGAGGGCAAGCAGAAGTCAAGTGGGGGGATATTTGATAACATCAAATATTTGATACTTTTTAGTGTCAATTCTCCCCTAAAAATACTTGTAATTGTCTTATAAATACTTGAATTCGATACTTTTACGGTTATTTCCTTGTTTTCAAGTAAAATGCAAGTATGTGACAAGAAACACAGGAAAAGGACGGAAAAATGAAGAAAACACAGATTCTTACAAAGGTTTACGGCGTAACACCTATGATAATGTTACGCCGTAACATATTCAAGGCAAGACATGTCATCTAGCAAGATTACGGCGTAACCACACGAAAGGCTTACGTCGTAACATCATTATTATTAATAGATGAGTCATCCTAGTCATGTTACGGCGTAAACCTGTAATAGTATACACCGAAAACATATTTTATGCCTACAACATGGAAAGCCTCATCAGTACTTTACGACGTAACACTCTACAAGGTTACGCCGTAACAAATTCGTAATATATAAATAGAGGCCTCATTCAGCCACTTTAGCATCATCTATTCCACCAGAGATCCAAGATCCAATTGGTGACTAAGGCCTCAGAAGCTCGAAGAATTCCACCAGAAGTCCAAAGGAGATCACACTCACATTATTTTTGTATTTAATCGTTCATAAATCACATCTGTAAGAATTATGATTTTTCAACCTATGATTACCTTTATTAATTCTTGCTTTGTTGTTGCCATGAGCGACTAAGCACTTCAAGTGCTAGCCTAGTTAAGAATTTACTATCGTTATAACGTTTGTTTCCTGTTAAATCATGGTTTTATTGGATATCCTTTTGACTATCATGTAACCATGGGTTTTAGTAGTATTGCGGGTGGTTTAGACCCTGTTAGTCTTGTTATTAGATTACCAATTGAATGTGGAATTAATAGTGGTACTAGGATAGGTTTTAAACCATATCCCTAGTGTAGGAACTAACCATGTTACCGCCTCTGTCACTTAATATACTTAAAAAGCACATGAACTCTTTCAGAAAGGGTTACTAATTTGTTTAGGTTATTAGACTAGTTCTTGGGATAGTTGCGATTAATTACTATAACCTGGTTGTCCTACCTTCGTAACCTTCGGGGGATTCGGGATCACAGGAATTATAAGGCAGACTAAATATATCTATTTAGGTCTGTCGACTTTAGAAACCACTAATGAAACCATGGTATAACATTGCATAGGAAAACATAAGTTATGACGATAGTAATGAATTGGCTAGGCTAGCATGTTTTTCTCCCTGATTACTTCTATTAATTTACTTTCTCGCAATTTACTTTCTTGTTATCTTACAAATCAATCTTAAACTATTTTGAATACGTGACAATTCAAATTAAAACTAATTAAAACTTAGCTCTTGGGACGACCTTGGAATTTTCCATCTGTCTTACTATCACGATGGTTCTCTGCCAGTTAGTGCGGTTTGTCAGGTTGAATCGAGATTTATAAATTTAAAACTTGGTAAATAAATATTTAAAATAAAATACGCATCAAGTTATTAGAGTCGTTGATGGGGAGCTAGAAATTAGTATTAATTTGATTTCTTGTAAATTATTTCCCTTGTTCCTCTAACTTTTAAATTTTGTCAGATAATATCATGATGGGGATTAACATCAACGATCTCACCATAGAGCAATATCTTAGGCTTACATCAGAAAACCAGACACCTAGTATGGTCAAGAAGGTTGATGAAATGACTATTAACGAATATATGGAATACGAGGAGAGGATAAAAAGGCAATATAGTAGGAGTTCTGGATCCTACTTTCCAACCTATTCTAGCCATAACACAACCATCGAATGTCCTAGTACCGCTAAATTTAATGCCATCCAATCAAACATTAAGTTTAATTATGATTCGGAGGATATGAAGCTTGATAAAGAAGTTGGGTACACAACTGATGAGGAATCAGTTACGAGTGAACATGAAGCACTTGACCCCGCTCATGCTAACGATGCTCGGTCTCTTGATGAAGAACTAAGTTCTGAAGAAGACCTTGATGAGTGGTTGAAAGGAGAATTGGAAAAGCACATGAGTAAGCAGGATGAAAAAAATAAGGAAGATGCACTAATTGCTATTATAAAATCCATTAGAGATGAATGTAGGGTTGTTCATAAAAATAACGGAGGATAAAGTGCTGACTCCATGGAAATCGATTTAAAAAAAATTCGTCTTAAGGACCTGGAAGACACAATCAATGATGACAATTTCACGAGCAATTTGCCCAACCAATCGCCACTTGCGGAGCTAAACCCAGGAGGTTTCCTTCTTCCCTTCACAATTGGTAATTATAATTCTTATGTTGTGGCTAATATAGATGCTAGTAATAATGTCATGCCTAGAAGCATATGTGAATACCTAATGTATATGTAATCTCGTAGGTGACCTCTTTGTTAGACAAAATTGATGATTTAACACAACAAGAAACATTAGGCACTGTTAAAAATGCCTCAGTTAAAATTGATAAGTTTGAATTCTCGTGTGATTTTGTTGTTACTGATATGCCTGAAAATCTTGGAGAAATAATTATCTTTGAAGGACCATTCCTAGAAACCTCTCATACCCATAATAGATGTCTTTTCCAGGAGGAATAATTTATTCAGGAATTAGGCAAAGATAGAATTAAATTTGGCGTAAATGGAAATCTTCGCTCATCTAACAGTCCAATCGAAAAAGTTTACATGGCAAACACTAGTCAAGAGGAATAATCCTTTAACCCTCTTGAAATAGGACATGATCTATTCTCATACAAATCCCCTGCATGTTTGCACTTTAAACAAGATACTAGAAATTATGATACTATTGATCCACAGAATAAAACTGTCGGACAAACGAGCCCCTTACTTGAAAAAAGGGGTTTGACAAAAAAAATGGCATGTATGTAAGCCTATTCAGGTGTTTTATGATGACGGGAGTGGCGAAGATTGCGGTATGTGGCCTACTTGCGACCCTGATTCAAATTTCTGCTATAGTTATAATGAGGTTTTCGGGAAAAACAAACAGGGAACGCTTAGACAATGGGTATGTTTCCGGATCATGAGAGGCGTGCTGTGAAAGGATGTTGTATGGGATTTGCAGACTTTCTTCAAATTCGTTACGGAAATCAGAGAATTGATGATACAACTCGTGCACGAAGATACTATGAATGGGTTGCTCAAAATTATGAGTTTCATAATAGGACCCCGTCAACAACAACAATGTCTGACAAATATAAAACCAACTATCCAACGACCCTGTCTCGATTGAGATGAATGGGCACTATGGTGCCAGATCCACCTACAGGGGGATTTATTTCTAATCAAAACATACCTAATAATGACCCTACACCACTTTTACTTGAGCATTCAGAATTAGGAGACAAAGCTAATATAAGCGAATCTCTAAAGATACAACCATTTAGACCTCGCCTTTGCGATTATTCATTTGATGAATGGCTAAAAGTCAAAATAGGGCGTACCAACATATACAACTTTGATCGGGAAATCGTGTTCAATGAATGGATTCTAGACAGTTTTGATGTTGAGGAAGAATATGCTAAGGAAATTAGGAATCCATACTCACGAAGATTTGACGAGTACAAACGAGTGTTTGACAATGAGGTTGAAAATTTGTCAAATGAGTACACTCTAAGAGTTGGAAAAAAAGGGTATGTCCTGGATGATGTTTGGGAAAAATGCGAGCAATACCATAAATAAGTTATCAATTCTTGGCACGAACAAGGATTTGAAGAAGAAGAGCTATGCAAAGCGAAGAGATGAATAAACTGTCCTATGAACACCTTTGTGGATATTTAAAAAAATTTTGAAGTAAATAATATTCCTCTTATAAGACGAAGAGGTTTTATTAAGTTTAACAAAACAAGATGATGATGCCTTGCCTTTAGGACGAGTGAATGGAGCACGGGATTTAAATAAATTAATAAAAAAATAAATGGCAATGATTTAGAAAGGAGAATGAAGAAAAAGGTTGTAGTCACCCACAACGAAACGTAGAGTGGGCATGAGTCTAACTTAAAGACTCGTTAATAAACAAAAGTGCTTGTCGGGAGAGACAATCCGTCTTTTAATCAATAAATTTCATTTCTCGTATATTAGTTGGTTTGCATGTTTTACCTTATTTTGCAGGTTCCAGCAACTAGGAGACAATTCTCGAGACCATCTCAAAGCGTAATTATGTGGTAGCTTTGCTGATTTAGCAGCAGTTACGGCGTAACATAAAAGGTTACGCCGTAACCAATCTAATTACGATGTAAACCATACAATGGTTGCGCCGTAAACATTAAACTAAAGTTTTTTCCAAAATATATACCACATGATTACGGCGTAACCACCGGAGTTATGTCGTAAACTCTTTTTGCAAAACCTTTAAATTGAGTTTTAATACAATGCTAAACCTTGTACATCTAAATGGACTTTGTGGGTATGTTCTTTGGAAACCCTCACGAGACTTCACTCGTCCACTTGGGCCATCAAGTGGTTTAAAAGGCTTGTTGCATATGCTAAATACAACCATGATTCCTACAAAAGTGAGTTAGGTTTGTATTTCTTGTATATTTCTCTCTAAGCGATTTTATGCTATTAGTTTGTTTTAGTGATCACAGGGGATATTGAGCTTGCTCAAGATGGAGATTTTTTCGTTCAACCTTATTACATTTTAATATATAAGAAGCTAGCTCAAGGGCGTTTCTTGTTTTATTCTACATCTTTTCTATTTATTTCATTTCTTTTAATGTACAATAGGGGCATTGAACAAATTCAAGTGGGCGGAATGATTGGAATAGAATTATCACCTCCTAACCTATTATTGTCTTCCGGATTTTCTAGGTTTTCTTTGAAAATTGATGCCGATTTTAAAATTTTGACATGTTTTTCTTACTAAACTAGAATTATTCTTTTCTGAATGCACATTACCCTTTATTATTACTTGGTGAGTTATAAGCTTAATGTTCTGTTTTCATCTCATTATACAAAAATCTACCAAAAATATTGAGCGTGCCGGTAGTATTGTAGACTTTAGAACTTGGCATGTACATCATTTCGAGACCTAATTGATTAGCAGGAATAGATGATTCAAGGATGGCAAACCAATTAGGAACTTCACCCCAAATAAGCTTTATGTGTGTGTTTATCGATTGTTACACTGTTTGTCAGTCCTCCCATTATAAAACCCTTTTGTTGCACTCATCATTAGTATAAGATACCCCTAGATCATCCTTGTTTAAGCCAATCTATGTTTTCACCCAATATTATATGTTTCGTTATACCATTTCACCTTAACCAACCCTTTGTCTATATTTATCCTTGTGTTGAAATTTTTGGCTACCTAAGTACATGGTCCAGAAAATGGTCCAAAGATTGGCACTTTCATTGACAACATATTATTTTAATCATGGAAGACCCCCCGGTATTATCACTTTCGGATTTTACTTGTTTATTCCAAGTGGGGGATGGTGATCTTAAAGGAGTATGTTAAAATAAAATAGATAAAGGGAAAAGGTGGTGCAACTATAAGCCACCTAGTAATTATGGGGATGGTGCAACTATAAGCCATCCAGTGAAGAATGGGTTAGCACGCTCCGCAAGATCTCATTATTAGCTAACCCATTGTGAAGATATGATCAGATTTTCGCACTCAAAGACTTGGACTATGGATGGACAGTAGCCGGTTATGGATACCTCAGATTATATATGACTATTTGTTTTGTGTTTTTGTCTTAACACCAATTAAAAGTGTATCACATGTCTATCCTAACCCTTATATCACCCAATTAAACCTGTGTCATGTCACCCATGTTGCCTTTAAGAATTGTTTAGACCCTAATTCTAACTGGTGCAGATTTGTGTACTTCCCAAGCTTATGATAGAATACATGCTATGATGTTGCAGTTGATGAGGGACACACCCTGACCCTGAAAATGAACACTTAGACTAGTTGAGAGTTGAGTGATTTTTGATCCCCTTTTCGTGAGGTGTTCGGCTTTGATGTTTCTAGCATAAGTCTTTTATAGATTCATTTCTTTGAGTTAAATCAGAGAAATCCTTTTATAAACTATTCTAACAGGTCTACTTGAGGGCAAGCAGAAGTCAAGTGGGGGGATATTTGATAACATCAAATATTTGATACTTTTTAGTGTCAATTCTCCCCTAAAAATACTTGCAATTGTCTTATAAATACTTGAATTTGATACTTTTACGGTTATTTCCTTGTTTTCAAGTAAAATGCAAGTAAGTGACAAGAAACACGGGAAAAGGACGTAAAAATGAAGAAAACGCGGATTCTTACGAAGGTTTACGGCGTAACACCTACGATAGTGTTACACCGTAACATATCCAAGGCAAGACACGTCACCTAGCAAGATTACGGCGTAACCATACGAAAGGTTTACGACGTAACATCATTATTATTGTAGGATGAGTCATCCTAGTCAGCGTTAAGGCGTAACATGGCTAATTAGTTAAGCCGTAACATATTTTATGCCTATAACATGGAAAGCCTCGTCAGCACTTTACGGCGTAACACTCTACAAGGTTTCGTCATAACAAATTCATAATCTATAAATAGAGGCCTTATTCAGCCACTTTAGCATCATCCATTTCAACACAGATCCAAGGGGTGACCAAGGCCATAAAAGCTCGAAGAATTCCACCAGGAGTCCAAGGGAGATCACACTTCTATTACTTTTGTATTTAATCGTTCATAAAGCACATCTGTAAGAATTATGAGTTTTCAATCAATGATTACCTTTATTAATTCTTGCCTTGTTGTTTCCATGAGCGACTAAGCACTTCAAGTGATGGCCTAGTTATGAATTTACTATCGTTATAATGTTTGTTTCGTGTTAAATCATGGTTTCGTTAGATAACCTTTAGACTATCGTGTAACCCTGGGTTTTGGTAGTATTGCGGGTGGTTTAGACCCTGTTAGTCATGTTATTAGATTACCAATTGAATGTAGGATTAATAGTGGTACTAGGATAGGTTTTAAACCTTATCCCTGGTGTATGAACTAACCCTGTTACCGCCTCTATCACTTAATATACTTAAAAAGCATAGGAACTCTTTCAGATAGGGTTAATAATCTGTTAGGTTATTAGACTAGTTCTTGGGGGATAGTTTGGATTAATCATTATAACCTGGTTGCCCTATCTTTGTAACATTCAAGTGATTCGTGATGGTAAGAATTATAGGGTAGACTAAATATATCTATTCAGGTCTGTCGAATTTAGAAACCACTAATGAAACCATGGTATAACATTGCATAGGAAAACATAAGTTATGACGGTAGTAATGAATTAGCTAGGCTAACATGTTTTTCTCCCTGATTATTTATCAATTTACTTTCTCACAATTTACTTTCCTGTTATCTTACAAATCAATCTTAAACTATTTTTAATACGTGACAAATCAAATTAAAACTAATTAAAACTTAGCTCTTGGGACGACCTCAGATTTACCATCTCTACACTACTCATGATTGGGTTCTCTGCTCGTTAGTGTATCTGTCAGGTGAATCGAGTTTTATTAATTTAAAACTTGGTACATACATATTTAAAATAACATACGCATCACTTTAAGCAAATCTGCTCTCAAAATTTGATGGAGGCTGATATGGTGAAAGCTTAGAGCCAGGTGGTTGATATTTTGTGCAACCTTATGCTCATATATCCTCCTGCTTTCTTTGACATTATGATTCACTTGATTATCCATTTACCTCAAGAGGCTCTTGAAGGCGGGCTTATTCCTAACCGATAGATGTATCCATTTCAAAGATACATGGAGAAGCTAAAAAATTATGTATGAAATAAAGCTAAGCCGGAAGGTTCAATAGCAGAGGGTTATGTTGCAGAAGAAGCATGGACTTTCAGTTCTTATTATTTTTGGGATGTTACGATGAAATTTAATCGTCCCGACCGTAATGTGGATTGCCCTCCCCCAACATGTCAGTTTTAGGTGTTCTGATTAATAGGTAAATCAATTGGTAAATGGTCGATTATTCGGTTTGATCACCAAGAATTGAGGAAAGTGATATGGTATGTTCTGCACAACAGTCCTGAAATCGACACGTACCAGGCCAAGTTCAAGAGGTATGCATTTTTATTTTGAAACTTATTTTTCTTAAGTTATCTTTTCGACGACTTATTCTAATACCGTGAACATTTTTTAGTGAATTTCCTAACCAAGACATGAAAGAAGAATTCCCTGGCTGGTTTGGGTCACAGGTAAACTTAGACTTATTGTGTGTATTTCACTATAAAAATAACGATAGCATATTTTGTGTTCTCTATCTAATCCTATCTTTCATAGATCCGTCAACGTTACACAGACAAAGACCCAGGTGTTAGCTCAAGCGGTGAGTTATTCGCTTTGGCTTGTAGACCAACATCGTCTACAATCTTAGTCAACTCTTGTGTAGTCAACGGTGTGAGGTTTGTCATACACAGCTGCGATGAACGTCACACAACTCAAAACAACGGCATTTGTTCGCCTAGTGAGAAGGATGAAGAAATGTATTATGGTCAGCTTGAAGAAATTCTTAAGTTTTCGTATATGACTTTCAAAGTTGTGTTGTTCCAAGTTAAGTGGTTCGACACTAGCAACGAATGACGTAAAATCAAACGTTTTGTCATTAGAAACAACATAACACAAATCTTGGCACATGGTGAGTCGCTTAAAGATGATCAATACATTCTCGTAACACAAGTTAACCAAGTCTTCTACCTTGAAGATATGGCCAGACGACCACCCAATTAGAAGGTCGTCCAAGATGTGAATCATAATGTTTTTTCGAACGGGGGTGTCATTGTGGTAGAGGACGGTCATGATGTTATACATTTTGATAACTCATCTGATCTCACACTTTCTACTAGTTTGGATGATTTGGATTTTGCGACCTTGAATATAGATGGTCAATCAATTGATGTTGACGCACCACCAGATATCATTGTTGTTGACGAAGACGATGATTTAGTTGATGATGAAGACGTCCTTCCTTATGATTTAGCAGATTCTGATGATGAAGACCTCGCCAATAATGATGATGCTGATGATGATGTAGTTGTTGTTTATTCTAGTGAAGAACAAGATTGATCTTGAGTTGTAACTTGTAAACGACACTTATATGAATGAATGAAATTGTTGTGTATTGTTTAAATGTGTATATTTATTTGAATGTGTATCTATTTGGTGTATGCATGCTTATATTATTTTGTTCATGAATTTCTATATGTTATTCTAATTGTACTTGTACAAATGTCAGCAGATGTAGCACGTGGTCATGGCGGTGACGGTGGCGGTGATGATCGTCCCCCTCCATGTCAGACTTTCATCGGTTGCTGAGGTAAGAATTTCTGGATTATTTTAATATAAGCATAAACTTGATAACTTGAATTTGCATACCTTGAATTTTTATGACGTTATCACTCGCTTGATTTTGTAGGTAAGGGAACTTGAAAACCCAACAGGGGAGGCAGGAAAGCCGGCAGACTGAAAACCCGCGAGGAAACCAGGAACCTCGGGTTAAGGAAGATTACAAATCAATGGGGCCCACAGAAGATCCAGTTTGAGTTCAACAATAGAGGCACGTTGATGCCTCTCGGTGACCAAGTATCTCAGTGGAGTAACCTCGTCGGGGAGATCGTAAGGGAGTTCCTGATGCACTACCTTCTTGGCATAAGATCGAGCCGGAGAAGAAGGCGGGGGTCATGGGAAACCTTAGGGTAAGTTATTTCATTATCCTTTTATGTTATTTTATTATCGTGTTTATATATTTAATTGTGTATATTTATATAAATTTGTTTATTTATTAATATGATAAAAATAAATAAACAAATTTAGATAAATATATAAATTATATATCTAAGTCTGTCTTTTTTATATATGATTGCAGCTCTAATTTGACTTGACGCCCCATATGCAATCCAAACTTTGGCTAAAGATCCAGAATGGCATTGAGCAGCATCTCGCCAAGGTCTACACCGACAACCAGTCAGCGTTAAAGAAAGAGCATTAGATTATTCAACCCGACGGGACGCATGACGTAGAAGGCATCAGATCCCGACCTCCCCCAAACATCAAGCAGTCAGATTGGGATAAGCAGATTGACTTTTGGCTTGATCCTAAGAATGCTGCCCGAGCCGCTCAAAATGCTCAAAACCAGGCAAAGAGCAAGGTCGTGTGCCAGCACGGATCCTGGTCACTTGCTGTCCTCCGAGATATGTAGGTAGTAAACATTATAATTATTTTACATATATATAGCTCATTATACGCTTTGGTGTCTTGTGATTTGTCGTTTTTAATTTGTTTCATCTTATATACGTGTGTATAGAGCTTCGAGACTTAAGAGTAGTCATCCTTGATCCAGACCTACTACGATACACATATTGTTGACGACGTATGCTAGCAGGACGAGGCGCGACTTCAATATATAAGTATTGTTTCAAAACACACCCTTTAGTGATTTGTTGAGACATAATGTAGTAACCCGACTTATATATTAACTATCTTGTTTTTTTGTCACTACATAGGAGGCGATGCTGAGGCTCAGGGATCTAGGCCCCAATACGCCGACAGGTGTGCCCTACACCGAGGACCAGATCATGGCCATGGTTCGAAAGGGTAAGCAGCGGGGGCACATTTACGGTGTTGGTAAGGTTTTATCGGGACAGGGCAGGGACGTTATCTCTATCAACGAGCCTCGATGCACACACAGCGCCAATGTCGATGAGGTTAAAGCAGAAAACAAGAAGCTAAGGAAAAGCTCAATATCCCGATAAAGGTAGTAAGGAGTGACGATCGGATGTCCTAGCTGCTTACGCGGCTTCAGTCATAAAATGAGGTCGGTAGTGGCAGAGGGAGTGGTGAGGGAGGGGATGATGAGTCAGACGAGGATGAGGACATCGACGGGTCATCGGGGAATTAGAACATGTTATATATGGGTAAGTATATGCTATTTTGTTTCTTAAAGTATATATTGGCGACCTGTATATAAACATTTGTTGAACCGTACATTTAGAACATGTTATCTAGTATTTATTGACTTGTATCTTGCGTATATTGCATGTTTTGTGGCTAGGAAGCCTGTTTTGTAGACTATATTATGTTTATTCGGATTTTGGACGTATTTAGCTTTATTGTATCAAATGCGTTGATCCGTTATATTGTTTTGTGTTTTGGTACAAGTTGTAATGTATTTGGGTAGTTTATATATTGCAAAATATAGGTTTGTTTATTGGTAGATTTTTTTCAAAAAAATTCCAGAAAAAATCTAGAAATGGGCTGCAATATAAGCTGCACAAAAAAACTGTCGATTTTTCCCCGTCGACATGTCACCGAGGATAGTGTGCAATATTAGAAGCGGAAAGGTATGGCCAGGTTTGACTTGTCAACTACTGAAACCACAATCCCCGGTGACATGTCGCCAGGGATAATGTTGGATTAATTAACTAATAATTTAATTAATTAATTAGTTACTTAATCCAAATTAAGGACAAAACAATCCCAGCGACATATCGCCGAGGAATAGCTTTGACGACCCAACGTTTTTGTTGACTGAAAACTGTGTGGGCCCATCAGTGTCGCTGAGGCATGTAACCGGGGAATTAATCCCCTTCGAGCCTTCCCTGACATGTATTCCCCGGCGACATGTCCTCGGGGATGGTATTCCCCGGCGACATGTTGCTAGGGAAAAACGTCTCATGTTGCCGGGGATAAAGGCGAATGTTGTAGTGTAACATATTCCAAAAGAATATCTATACGAGGTTGATAAAGCAAACTTTAATGTCTCTCTACTATAGTATAACTACAACTATATGGTATATAGTATAAATGTTTTCTGAAAAGATCAAATTGTTTTCTTAAAAGTCATGGAAAGGACCCATGTCACATGTCAAGTAATGAGTACATGATGAGACAAGGTTGTGGGAGGACCACAACCCCCTCTAGTCTCTTCATAGCTTTGCGGCCTCTGCGTGTGAGCTCAATGTATACTTGCATGTAAAATTGATGAGGTGTCATTTTATACACTTCTTTTGGGTCGTCTAACCCCCTAAATCGTTTGTTTATGCCCAAAATAGGTACTTAATCGTTCCTTTTCAGGTATTCTGCATTTAGAAGGAATTTGGAGGAAATACATGTGACTTGGGCTCATTTGGAGAAGAAACGGACAAGAATACGGACCAACACCAATATTGCTCAAGAATTTCTACTCAGAAGCTGGAGACTGCGTCATAGATTATACGTGACACCGTCACAACGATTACCAAGACGGCGTCACAAGATCTCAAGACGACGTCAGATTGTACGACCTAGCCCATTATCTAGAATATTCTATTCATGACGGCGTCACGATTAATACGTGACGCTGTCACAACGATTTTCCTATAAATACAAACCTGAAATTAGGGTTTTTAGGGTGTAACTTTAGAGTAAAAGAAAGGGACGAACCCTAGTTCATTTAGCAACTGTTATGGACGCTTTTAGGGCCTCAAA
>BQNB010030154.1:0-55126 GCA_026074375.1 Tanacetum coccineum
TTTACGAAATTGGTCTTTGATGTTCGTGAATTATTCTTTGGGCTATCAAGTTACGAGAATAGTCTCTGAGGTTATCCGTCAGTTGCAAAGTTAGTCCTTAACGTAAAACCTCGCAATAATCATAAAACGACACAATACGCAAACACCCTGCGGCGAAGCGCGGGTTTGCAAACCTCGTTACCCTACAAATTGGGGGTTATCATATTCGTTACTCTTGTAACTGTCAACTTAACCACATCCTTTTTTTTTCATATATCTTATTTTTTACTTTCGTGATATATATAAGAATCTAAGTTTCTAACCATAAATTAATTGTAGGTGATAAATATGTAGTTGGTTTATATTTCAATATCAAATATGGACTTTTATATATACACACGTCTTATTTTTGTTATCCTAATTACACGTGAACACTATCAATGAATACTTTGCGTCAATAAAAACCATTTTTCCAGAATATTATGGTAAAGTTTTACTAATAAAGAGTAAATATATATAATCTCACGTAAAATAAAAAATCGTCCCAGTTGATCAATTGCTATTTATATTTTACATTATGAATTGTTTTATTGATGTGCTCGTAGATGTGTTTTTTTTTTGAACGGCAAATGGAATTTTATTAAAAAAGGCTAGAAAGAAACTAGCAGACGATATACACGCAAAAACGATCCAACAAACAAAGAACGAAAAGGAACAGAAAACTCTAACGAAACGAACTCGCAAAACAACCAAAGGCTATTAGAATAAGAAAGATCCCATCATGGCGCCAACTGAATTAACTCCCATGAACGAAACCGAACACCCGAGGCATCATACCTCAAAAAGTGATGCTAGAAACCGTGGCTCGCCATTTGTTTTGTCTCTGATAAGGCATTATGAAGAAAGAATAGCTTCTTTATGCGTTGGCCATAATAACTCCAAATCTGAATGATCGCTATAGAAAAATATCTTTCCACGAACGTAGTTGCTACGAGAGAGAACAACCCGTGAATATTTACATTGGTGGCTCTCTATTGCTCCATCGTTTATAGAAATCTATCTCGTGGCACTAGTTAGAGGACCAATATTAATCAATCACGAAGAAACCAGGAGCTCAACAGCAATATTTAACAAATCTACCCGGGCGGTTTGTAGATGGGTGGAGGCGCAATGATGGAGGTATTTTTCAGGAGCTAATAACTTGGTAAATCCTCATTATCATCTAGTAGTGGTTGTCCCAATAGAACCCAATCACCCTGAGAATGAACTCCAAGAATCTGCACCACATGCATGTAAATCTTATCCAATTACTTTGCCGCATGACAATCCTTAATTACATCCCAGTCGACTTATACAGGACCCGAATCATCACGAATCCTCGCTTCTATCAAAGGACTGTCCACAGTAGAGATCACGTTGTCACCACCACGAATCATCCTCCTCTCCCCAAAAAGCTCGACTAGAAGGCGAACCGAATCAGTTGTTAACATTCTTATGGGAATCTGAGAAAGGAAAAAATAAAAAAAAAGAAAAAGAAAAAGAAAGGACAGAAAGAGAAGGAAGGGAAAAAGAAAGGGAAAAGGAAACGGAGAAAATAAAAAGCTCGAAAAGAAAGATGAAGAAAAAAAAAAATGGGACAAAAGATAAAAAAAAATAATCCGGAAAAAGAAAAGAAAAAAAAAAAGAAAAAAAAAAAAAATCTTATCTAATAAAAAAGAAAAAAAAGAAAAGAAGAAAGGGAAAGGAAGAAAAATCAAAAAAAAAGGAGAGAAAATCGATACGACGGAAAAAAAGGGAAAAAAGAAGAAAAGGGAGAAAAAAGAGGGAGGAAAATCCAAAAAAAGGAAGGAAAAAAAGGGAAACAATGGAAAACGACAAAAAATAAACAAAGAAAAGGGAAATACAAAAAGAGGAAAAAAGAAAGTGAATTAAGAAAGAAGGAAAAAAGAATGAAAAGAGAGGGGAAGGAAAAATAAAAAAAGGGAGATAAGAAAAAAGAAAGAATAAAAAAAAAAAGGAGAAATCCAAACCCCTTAAAAATCAAAGAAAAGAAAAAAAAAAAGGGGGAATTAACACGTAAAAATAAAAAAAAAAAGAAGAAGGAAGGAGAATGATAAAAATTATCGGAAAAAAGGAAAAAAAGGATGAGGTGAAAGTATAAAAATGACAAAAAAAAAAAGAAAAGAGATAGAAGAATGGAGAAAAATAAGTGAAGAAGGTAGACAAACAAAAATCCAATATGATAATAAAACAAAAAAACTCTAATCTGAAGAAAGAAAAAAAAAAGGATAAAAAAAAGGGAAATTCTACTAATAAAAAGGAGAAAAAAAACAAAAAAAGTAAGAGGGGGAAAAAAAGGAAAAAATAAAAAGATAAAAAAAAGAAAATGAAAAAGAAGAAAAAAAAGGAAGCAAAAATAAAAAAAAGGAGAAAAAAAGGGTAAAAGAAAAAAAAACGTGAAAACAGTTAAAAAATCGATGAGGGGTAATAATAAAAAATACGACAAACGGACACAGAACGATGAAAGAAGAACCAGAAATGGATGAAGAGGTAGAAGAACGCGTGAAGAATGAAAAAGATAAAAAAAATAATCGCTGATAGTAGAAAAGAAAAACATTAAAAAGAAAAAAAAACAGGAAAATGTGGGAGTAATAAAAGAATCGGGGAAAGAGAGAAAGGATATAAAAAAAGGGGGGGAAAAATCTATTAAAAAGAAATAGAAAAAAGAAATCGCAAAAAAAATAGAAGAAAAAAATAAATAAGAAAATCAGCGAAAAAAGAAAATACATAAAAAGGGAAAAAAAAACTAGGGGAAACGAAAATTTGGAAAAGATATGAACGATGACATCATACAACTATTTTTTTTTTTTTTTTGTTTTTTTTTGTCTTGACATCCAAATGCTCCTTCTATTTTCCCTAACTTTCATCCAAACGAGGACCTTCTGCATCCTTCCTTCATGAGGGAATTTTAGACTCGGTATCTGACCTCATCGATTCAATATGGGCGCCAAATATGCAAACTCAAGTAGCGATTTATTACGATAAGTTCCGATTACGATATGAAACTCTAAAGGGACTCTATCACATGATGTAAAGACTCTTTGTAAGGACAATAAACCTTCCCATTGAGGACATTGGTCCATCACTTATGCATATCCCGTATAAGACATACTGCTTGCTTCCCCACAGGACACCCAAACCTCTTATAAACCCTCTGGAGCCCCATGATGCCAATGGGAGACCTCCTACAAGGTCTATCAAAACACATCTATTCGCATCTGGCTAATTAGAAAGATGCGTGAGAAACGCCATATCTTTGACTCCAAAATATCTTTTTAAACGCAGCTTTGAAGTGCACTTGACGCTTGCTCAGTGGGTGTCCTGTAGAGTGCTCGAATTTACAATCCGAAAGCCAACGTCTACTCTACATATTAAGACCAACATCATTCGGCATCCGCTCAGAAGACATATGGTTTGTAGAAGCTTCTGAAAATGACACGTTAAAAATCTTTAATGCTTTGTGCAAGAATATACGTCTTACCATGCGAAATCAATACAATGTTATACGAGAGTTAGACCATCACCGCTTCATTACCCTGCTTCCTTATATACCCTTGTTACAAATCCCGGGACACCCTGCACAGATTCCTGCTCCTTCCGTGCCTCTTGCATTACATGTTTACCGTATACTTGCCCGACATGTCCGTCTGATTTGTTTTACATTTGCCCAGGTTCCGCTTTAGCATATGGTTTAAAAGACTGAAAAACCATTTTTCGTTGTTACTAACAGATTGAGAGTTCGAACCTCTCTGGGTTTTTTGCCAGTCCCAGAAAGTTCCACATGTCTGTTATATGTCCATCGACCTTACTTCGCCACATTGGCAATTAATTTGAAAACCACCCATCCCCATGGGGGGCCCCGTTTTAGAATGGAAAACTAACTGATTGATATCATTAACGTTTCATTAAAACGTACAAAATACCAAATCGGTGACCCGATTTGGATCTCTTTGAAGCTATGTATTCATCGATAAATCCCACACCACATTTTGTTTACCAAATATCCCAAAGTTCTTGTGACCCACGCATTTCATAGGATTTTAGAAACAAAGATTGATGGAAACGACTTATGTTCCTCTGGACGAAAATTAGGATGCGATTTGTTGGGATACTTTGTTTTTGTTGCTCTTGACGACGATTATTATCGAGATGATCGTTCCTTTTGCTTTCTGAATAATTATTAGATCGGTGACCTGTGCCAATTGCCATCGTTATTTAACAACAGAATAGCCAAGATCCGAAAATAGGATTGAAAACGCCTATCATTTGTGAAGATGGAGATGGATTTGTGTTATTAGATCGATAATAATTTTTTAATTATTATCCTGAAGTGCTTCAAGGATTCATTTCTTCTTCACTAGCAATGCTTCAAGCGCTCCGATGACCTTGATGTTTGATGTTCGTATCTGATCCCCACCGTATGTGTCATGTGTGTATTTTATGCATTTAAGCACAATCAATGATTAATATAATACCTATTATATTTTTTAGTATTTCTTTAACCTTTCCCTTTCCCCTATTTAAAACTAAGCACCCCCTTAAAGTAAATTTTGTTTTCGTTTATACTAATTTTTTTCCTCAAAATTTTGTACTATTTAAAAAAAAAGTTAACTTTAACATACCAAAACAATGCAATTGAAACATAAAACAATAGTTAAATTGTTATAAATTGCTTTTCACTAAATAAAGTTGCATTTAAATAACGACTAAACCTGATATTATGCATTTTAGTAGTTATTTGTATTGTTTTAATATTTTAATTTTAGTTTTATCCTTGTTGTTTCAAAGATTTATCCGAAATTATTATAAACTAATACACACATAAATGAGTTGCCTGTAAGTTAATTTTGACATATCGATGACTTTAAAGAAAAATTATTAATAGTTAAAAGACCTCTGAATACACAATCTCTAAACATGTAAACAAGCTAAGTTTAATGACCCTTTAAATGTGTATAACTATAGACCAACGAGTCTAGGACTTTTTAAGGGTGTTGTTAGGGGTAGGTGTGACAAAAAAAACCCGACCTGACCCGAACTCGACTCGTATTAGAACCCGATTAAGTTTATTTTGTTCGGGTTACCCAGGTCAATAATTATTCGGGTTACTCGGGTTAACCCGAGTAACCTGAATACTCAATAGGGTCGGGTATCAAAGTTAAACTTGTTTGGCAAAATCGGGTTTGGGTTGACCCGATTGATCCGAATAAGGTTTTTTTTAATATAATTTTTATACGCTATCTATTTAAACTAGTACAAATACGCAATTTTGTTACCATTTTACTTATACTCAGGTTGACTCGAACCCGAATGGACTCGACCCTAATAGACCCAAACCCGACTAACTCAGATTCAAATAGAGTCAGGTTCAGGTATGTTAGTTTTAGACTTGACATGACTTTGACCCGACCCGAATTGACACGAACACGACCTGATTAACACGCCTAGTTAGGGGGGGGGGGGGTACCCCTAGTAGTTAGTGACACACGCTAAGCCATTTTTACTCACCATGTGGAAAGTAAAAGATAGTATTTTACCGTTTTATATTTTGTATTTTTCGTCTTTTAATACTTTTGACTTATCAAAATTTATATTTTTTATTTTGTACATTCAGATCTATAATTCTATAATAAAGAAATAAAAAAATACAAAAAGAAAATATAAAAAGAAGAGGAGGGGTGCCAATATCAATTTAAAGGTATGTATAACCAACCTTTTCTTGAATCATGTTCTCGTTTGATATTATTTTATGAGAAATGCTACATCCACATATTTTTTTATAAACTCTCATATAATGATGTGACAAATGTGATATACCAATGATGTTGTAGTATATTTTCTCTTTCTTATTTTCACTATACATAATTGATTGACATGTGTATGTGTAGATTTTTTTTGTAAGTATTATGTGGATGTAGCATACCTCTTATTTTATATTAGCAATTAGTTCTCATAATCGTAATGTATTAGTTAATTATGAAAGAAACGACTTTATATGTATTGCCAAATTTCACTATATTGTTTTTTTTGGTAAACATGTTTTCGATCTTTTGGCTTAATTTACGGGATTTGAGTAAAATATCATATAAATTCAAATTGGGTAAAGCTTTATTTTTTTCAGCAAGCGTGGCCACTTACAGTTATTTACAATTGAAGTTGAGACATCGTAAGACTGCTCTCAATTAGAACGTGAGCCAACCAATTAACCCCCCCCCCCCCTTCACGAGCCACAACTGCTGGGGACAACATTTGTCACGCGTTAGAAGGCATAAAAAATCAAATGAGAGGTAAGCCTCTCACCGAATTGATATTTGTGCAAAAAGTGGGCCCCCAATGTTTATATTGTTAATTATTTAGGTTGTGAGTGTGTGGAGAGTATTTTGTCGGGTATATATGTATAAAAGTGCGTATCTTAATAAAATGTGAGGATGATGTGACCATTGAAGATGAAAAGTAAAAAGGGGTGAGCGGATGTAAATGATGAGATGACGTTGAGGTGAAAAGTACTAGTAAGTCAACCTTCTTACCACTAAAGCACCCTTAAGCGGGCATTTTTAATGTATTGCTTACAATCTTACGTAGTGTTTGGTATGCTATAATCAAAGAAAAAATAGAAAAGATTATTACGAAGGAATGCAAAAATGTTGTTTGTTTACATTTGTAGAATGTAATGATTCATTACAAGGAATGACCATTACACCAAAATTATTTCTTAGGGGTCCCTTACTTTTTTTTCATCACATCTTGTAATAGAATCAAAATTACATAAAACTCATCATTAACTAAGCATATTAAATAAACTTCCTATCATCAATGAGTATTTTAGTCTTTTTATTATCGATTCCATTACGTTTTATCATACAAACCAAACATGATTACTAACGGTAATGAATCATTACATTATAATATCTATTCCATTACGTTGTTTATTCCATTCATTTAACATTTCAATTTGTCCTACCAAACGAACCCTTAGTTAGTGTCTCGATGAGAACATGAGTCTATTTGAAGCATAATTTTAGCGGTATATTCCATATATTGTTCTTAAGTTATGTAGTATAAATCAGAAAGCATTTTTAGTTATCAACGTTTTTGTGTTAAGAATTTAGATTTGTGTGCTAAAATTTCTAACTTATATATCTATTATTGTTGTATTAGGTGTAACTTTACCAACATACATAACAAGAACAATATTCGTGCGTTGCACAGGTAGACGGTTATTTATAAGTTAAGAATTGTTATAGCATATAAAATTTAAAAAAGAACTTAATAAGTTGCAATGACACAATCTTTCAATAAGCATGATTCATACTGCTACACTGTTATCTACGCGTTGGCTGCTTTAGTCGGTATCGTTCATAAAATATTCCATTTGCTTGACTATAATTTTCTCCAAAGAACTTTAAACCATTGGCCAATATTCATCTCTTTTGTCAACTTGAACAATGTCATCAATTTTGGTCACTCCTTCATGGGTTCATCGTCATGTTCAATAATCTTGTATGGATCATCTTAAAATGTCTCTAAAACAACGCAAAAAGGGTCATTATCTTTTGTTAAAAACATATTTTTGATTGCATTATGGTCTAAAAATTGAATGGGCAGAAAAGGGTTAGCATAAAAAACTTGAACTTTAAACAAATAATATAAAGGTTATCATTAGTTGGCGTGGAAAACATGCTTTCATGACACAATAGACCACGACTGCAGCTGCGTTTCGGATTCACATCAGCTGCTACTGTGGCGGAATGTGTGTAGCATTTTCTAACTGATATGGACATGTTAAAGGTCAACATGACTTTTGTTACATGTTTTCGATTTTGGTAACCGATATGTGCAACTTAATGTGTTTCATTCTTATTGTTAATATACAATAATGGACACATAAAACATGTTTTTGGTCTGGAGTTTATGAACAAAGAATAGAAGGGTCATAGTTATCATTTGCAAACAGAAACACAAATACAAATGAAACTTTAAAGAATAGCATTTCATGTCAAAACTAAAACTCACATTGAACCATTGAATCATCAGTTTAAGGATATGAATATTGTATATTACCGCTGGACAATGACATGATAGTACCAAAATAGATGGAGCTAGCTACTACCACAGTACTACACTATATAAACAAAGTATTTTTTTTATCAAAAACTCAAAACTCAAGATTTAATAAAGACGAAAAATATTTATTGGGAACTTCCAACTTTCCAAAACAATATTCTTCTCTTTCCTTTATCTTCGTCAATTCCTTTTCTTCATCCATTCTTTTTGTTTCACCATTTTTCTTCATAGGCATAGAAAACCTGTTGTTTGTAATGTCTGATAAGAAAACATACTGTTTCAAAGAAAAAAGCATTATGAAACATTACAAAGTGTTAGCTAGATCAAAAGTAAGTGATACAATTTACATTTTAATATCAAAACACTAAACTTTTATAGCAAAAGAAACAATGCAGTACAACATTTTATCAACACAACTAAACATACATTCTATTACAAAATTATCATATAATTATAGTAAAACGCTACCATTGATGTCTGTGTCTCTCTATATTCATTAAGATATATATCCAGATTTCTTAGTCTCCGCGTTGAAGAAGAGTTGGAACTATTAGCCGATAGATTAGAGGCCCAATTTTATAGGATAACTTGCGAGGAAGTTGAACCTTTTTGTCTCTAACAAACATCTGTTCAACACTTCCACCTACAAACCCTAAATTTTTCGTATCTTAGGATATACAGGTCATATTGCAGTTCACTCCTTTTTAGAGTAAAAACTACCCCTTCCCTTGACATTACAATATACTCCCGAAAAACAATTAGTAAACCAAATATTCATCATGGATTATCAAAACAAAAAAAAAAGAAAAAGAAAAAAACATTAGCTTTTCAATAAAAATATATTTCACAACCTGAATGTGACTTGCAAGGATTTAGGGTTGATATACTGTGAACAATGATCATGTTGTTACTGTATGAAACTTCCTCACCAACAATAACATCATTCAACATATTTTCATTGTTGTTGTTATCTTCTCCCCAAAGAGAAATACCTTCCCAATCAAAAAGGTCCTAAATATTTAAAACAAATCGTTAATAGTGATAGTTAAGGTATAAAGTAATCATTCGAGATTAATATATGTACCACCTCGTCATCTGAATCATCGATAACAATGACATCATCCCACTTCCACTTCATCAAGTTGTTTTCACGTTTGTGTTGTTTCGTCACCATAGGCGAATCAAGGTGAAAGGTAGTGCTTGATTGTTTGTCATGTTTCTTGAACTTTGATGATTATAATTAGGGTTAGATGTGGATGTGGATGAACACTCTGCTGAGCCTCACTTATATACTGTTTTTGTCAACCAAAATGACCCTAAAAGAATGCAAAGTTGAAGTACCCGAAATTATATGTAAGTTAGTTAAAAGGGGATTTAGTCATGTCATTCTGCAAGTTAGCCTAAAGTAGATAGGAGTCCTTTTACTTTTATACTTATCCTCACCTTTACTTATATAAAACGTGGGTAAAATGATGAGTCAATGCAAAGACTGGATCTTTTGGGTTAATTTATGTGGTTCAGATTTGTTTTTGTGTTGATCGTATGGTAGAATGAGCATGCCATGTCACATTTCTTTCTCTTAGTAGCACATGCAATAAATAAGTAGAATGACAAAGCGTCAACTGCAAAAATCATCCATGTAACTTGTTACACTTAACGCAAATTATGGATTTAAAAAATAATTTTCAAATATTATTCCTGCGAGATATAATGTTTAACAGTTTTTTAGGGACGATTTATGGAAAGAATTCGGCGAAATGTTTTGGAAAATAATCCCTCGTGTGTCTAAAGACGTTAAGAAGAATCAAAAGACCTTTAGAACTTCAAATTTGATGAATTAATAGGTTCTTTGCAAGCATACGAGGTTAGAATCAATAGGTCAGCGAGAAAAGAGGAAGAAAAGGCATTCCAGATCAAAGGTGAAAGTGATTTTTTTAGTTCGGGAGGAAGAGCTCGTGGACGTGTAGGTTGTAAAGGAAGAGGCAGAGGCTGTAACAGCTCTATCCAATGTTCATACTACAGGAAATATGGACATAGTGAGAAATATTGTTGGTCGAAACCGGAAGAAGCTAATTACGTAGAGGAAGACGATGATGAACAAGAGGAGTACTTGTTCATGACATACACATCTAGTGACGTGTTGACAAATGATGTGTGGTACCTTGATAGTGCATGCACTAACCACATGACAGGTGATAAGTCCAAGTTTAAGGATTTAGACGAATCAATTAGATCTCGGGTGTAGTTAGGCGATGATAAGAAACTTCAGATTGAAGGTTGTGGTACCGTCATTATCACTATTGGAGACAAGTGCAAGATAATAAAAGATGTACAGTATGCTCCTCGTCTTGCTCACAACTTGATCAGTGTTGGTCAGTTGATCGAATTCGGTCACTCGGTGAAGTTCGATGGTGTACGATGGGTGATCAAGAGCAAGGGATCGGGAAAACTATTAGCACATGCCACTATGTATACTAATAGAACGTTTCCCCTTGTTTTTTGTGATGATATAGAGGTTGCGTTGGTTAATAACCAAGAGATGAATGATGATGATCTAAGGCACTTATGGTACGGTCACTTAAATACCAACCGTTTGCAACTGTTAAAGAACAAAGAAATGGTCAGCGATCTTCCTTCTATTAAAGACCATAAAAAGGTTTGTGAAGGATGTGTGCTCGGCAAACAAGCAAAGAAGGATTTTCCAGTTGGAAACTCGAGACGAGCGACTAAAGTATTGGAGTTAGTTCACGCTAATTTGTGTGGTCCAATGAAGAGTGGGTCCTTATCGGGCAACAAGTATTTTTTGCTATTTACGGATGATTTTAGCAGAATGAGTTGGGTATATTTTTTGCAATTAAAATCAGAAACCTTTGAAAAGTTTAAGATATTTAAATCCTTGACAGAAAAACAAAGTGGAAAGTGTTTAAAGGTGTTGAGAACTGATCGTGGTGGTGAATTTACTTCAAGTGAATTCAGAATTTTTTGTGAAGAGCAGGGCATAAAAAGGGAAATGACAGCTCCATATACTCCAGAGCAAAATGGAGTAGCCGAAAGAAAGAATAGAACAGTGGTTGAAATGGCTCGATCGATGCTTAAATCAAAAGGTCTTCTAGATAATTTTTGGGCAGAAGGTATGGAAACAGCTGTGTATCTCACTAATTTGTCTGCCTCTGTAGGAGACATATTTAGTAACTCACACAATGCTACACCAACAACAAGAAGCCACTCATCAAGTTTGAGCAGTTCGCCAGAAAAACTAAGCCAATCTTCAAGTTCTAGCCAATCTTCAAGTTCTAAACTTCGATATGCTGAATCTACTCTGAGTTCTCCACCTAAGGACTCGAGTTTTAATGAATTATCTTCAATTGTCTCACCTCATCTACGTAGAAGTGAACGTGGTAACATTCCTCGAAGGTGATTTGAGATTGAGGGAGAAGTACAAAAGTCAAATGCTTTATTTGTTGGTGATCCAGTAACAGTAGAAGAAGCAATGCAGAAGGAAGAGTAGATAGAAGCAATGGAAGATGAACTCGAGTCTATCCAATGAAACAGGACATGGGAGATGACTGATCTTCCAGAAGGAAAGCATACCATTAGCTTGAAATGGATATTTAAAACCAAGTTCATGTCTGATGGAAGCATACAGAAACACAAAGCAAGATTGGTAGCTAGGGGTTTTTCTCAACAACAAGGTGTCAATTATGAAGAAATATTCTCACCGGTAGCACATTTTGAAACTGTCCGAATGATCTTAGCATTGGCGACGCAAAAACAATGGAACGTGCATCAATTTGATATGAAATCGGCTTTCCTAAATGGAGATTTACATGACAAAGTGTATGTAGATCAGCCTCCAGGTTTTGAAGATGCAAGTTGTCCTGATAAAGTTCTTTGGCTAAAGAAGGCTCTTTACGGGTTGAAGCAGGCCCTGAGAGCGTGGTACAACAAAATTAACGAATTCTTTCAAAAGGAAGGATTTGAGAAGAGAAAGCATGAGCCAACCTTATATGTTAAAAAGGAAGGTAGTGATGATTTACTAATAGTTAGTCTTTAAGTTGATGACATGATTTATACTAGCTCATCTACTCGGCTGATTTCAAACTTTAAAAGCTTTATGAAGTCAATGTTTGAGATGACAAATTTAGGTGAATTACAGTATTTGTTGGGACTCGAAGTGATTCAGAAACAAGAAGGAATATTTATGTCTCAAAAGAAATACATTGATGATACATTGAAGAAGTATAACATGTTAAATTGCAACATAGAGTATACACCAATGAATCCGAAAGAGAAGTTTCAGGCTGAAGACGGGACACAACTTGCAGATGGTGGAAAATATTAAAGTTTGATTGGGAGACTCATATACATGACACATACCAGACATGACATCATCTTCGCAGTCGGTGTTCTCTCCCGATTCATGCATCAACCAACTAAACATCACTTTGGAGCTGCAAAAAGGGTTTTACGTTACTTGTCTGGATCAAAAGAGTTAGGAATTTGGTACCAAAAATATGATTCGTTTAACTTAGAAGGAAGTAGTGATAGTGATTGGGGCAGAGAAGTTGATGGTAGGCATAGTACCACTGGGAATTGTTTCATGCTCGGTTCAAGTATCATATCGTGGAGTTCAAAAAAGCAAGCAACAACTGCTCTTTCATCTACAGAGGCTGAATATGTGGCTTTGACTGCCACTGCGTGTCAAGCTATTTGGTTGAGAAGGTAATTAGGTGACTTAACTGAGGAGCAAAGTCAAGCAACTACTCTATACTGTGATAGCAAGTCTGCAATGTTGTTAGCTAAGAATCTAGTTTTTCATAGTAGAACCAAACACATAGAGATCAAACATCATTTTATTCATGAATTGCTGAGAAAAAAGGAAGTCCAGTTGGAAGGCTACACTACTGACCAACAAGTTGCAGACTTGTTTACCAAAAGTCTGATGTGGAAGAAGCATGAAGATTTCTTTGCAAAGTTGGGTCTGGCCAAATTCTTCAAATGAAGGGGGTGTGTTGTGTGGAAACCGTAGAAGGGGGGTTAATACGTTTTCATTTAAAAACTTTAAATCTTTAGTATCAAATCGCCAATCAAGTTAGACGTAATATGAGAAGTGTCGATAATAGGTTTTACAACAACTAGCACATATCTTAATAATACAAACTCAACCACAATATTAACTACAAAGTAGTACATAACCTTAACTAACAATATATACACAACCATTCACACAATCATAAGCATAATGCAAGTATAAAAGTAAAAGTAAAGCGGTAAATGTAAAGAAATATGTAAAGCGAAAGGTAAAAGAAAATGCAAACTGACACGGTGATTTATAGTGGTTCGGTCACGAAGCTCCTCTTTGCCCTACTCCACTTCCCGAGTATCCAACTCGAGAGTTACTTCACTAATCAACAAGCTCCCTTTCGGTGAAGAAAACCTTATACCAATGCTTATATTATTTTCCGACACTAAGTTAGATGTCGAGTTCTTCTTCGGGTACAACTAAACCTGTTATGTTTTATGGCCAAACATAACAAACCTTGTGTTTTATGGCCTAAACACATAAACCATGTCGCTTACATTATTTTCCGACACTAAGCTAGATGCCGAGTCCTAATCTTAGCTAGAACCAATCTACTAATTCACCAATGTATTTGAAGGCCTAAAATATTAACCAACCCATAATCAACCCATCTAAATATATACATCATTTGGATCTACATACTATTGAAGATTGGAAGACATGGACTCGATCTATATGTAACAAATGTTACAAATGGACTAACTAGACTACATAACTTCGGATCTTGAAGATGACCGAAGTTCTTCTCTTGCACTTGAGGAAATGATAGAAGATTTGATCACATTTAAACAAGATTAACCAAGTTGAATGATCAAAGATTTAGTGAGATCTAGAGAGAGAAAGAACTGAAAGAAAATCGTACAAAAGGGTTATGAAAATAGTTGAAGGTGACCTACTATTTATAGAAGCTAAAAAATAGCCTGTCAGAAAATAGCGGTCCCAGATATATTAGGGGTCTGCTGGATATTTAAGGGGAGCCCCGGCCTATTTAAGGGACCGCCCCGACAGACGCTCCTGTTTTTGTCTTTTGTGGTGACAAACTTGTCTGGTGAAAGTTTAACATGTTTTGGGGGAAAAGAACCAGATTTTGAATTTTGAAATAATTACCACATAAAACATTTCTTTATAATTAAAAAAATAATTTGTCTAATTAATTTTTGAAAAAATTATTTTGTTACATTTATAAAAATGTAAAGTTTAAGACAAAAACTTATTTCTTTGATCATCCTACAAGTTTAATGCTTGTTTGTACATACCTTATGTGATTTACGTCGGGTGTAAACCAATGTCCGTCTTGATGCATACTTGAGACGTCGAGAGATGTTGATGCATGTATGCATTGATGATTTGTGATTACGAGTAACTTGCGCACTTTACGTTACGTATTACAAGTCACATGTTTGTCATCACCAAAACATAAAGAGATCGTATAGATTAAATATCGTAATATTTGCACTAACAATCTCCCCCTTTTGATGATGACAAACTATGTAAACTATAACACATAGTGAAGTTTAAAAGTTACTCGTTTACACTCCCTTCTCCCCCTTTTATTGAAGCAAAAAATATATTATGTAGATAATGGTTGGAGCATATACGTTGGAGGTTTGATAAGAAGACATGATAAGAGGGTACGTGTTCCGGGAGGAATGAGAAGAAGGTATGTGCTTTGAGTATATAGGTTTGAGGTATGAGGAGAAGATATGAGAAATAAAAGTGAAGGTGATTGTGTGTTTCTTCGATAGTTTAGAAAAGGTCTTGAGAGATGAGAAATAGCCAAGAAAAGAAGGTATGTACTTCGAGTGTATAGGTTGGAGGAATGAGTAAAAAGTAGGTGCTCCATGTATATGGGTTAGAGGAATGAGAGGAAAACATAAGAAATAAAGTTGAGGTGGTTTTGAAGTGGATGAGGTGAAGTATTTAGAGTATTAATGAGCCCTTCATCGTATTTTACAATCCCGATCCTATATTCCTATAAAGGTGAGCTTGCATCATCCCAGTGAAGTCTTCTATCATCATGGTTTAACCAACTTCAAACTATTTACCCACATATCTTCTAGCTCTCTCTTGCTCATTGCGTCCCCATGATATCTACATGTCTTGTCTATTGACTATAAAGGATCCATAATAAATTACCAATCGAATGCTGAGAAGTTCGATGTAAATTTAAATGAGTAGAAAACGCTTGAGTAGCTCCACCTTGGTGTATGCTCCCCTTTGTTTGGGGCACCAAAGAATCAAGATATGAATGTGTACTACAAAACCAATAGTTAGTAGACAAGTGCGCTGCAGCTGACGCACACACACACACCAACACTCACACTATCACACACCACATTACACACATTACACACACACACACACATATATTTTATATATATTATAGTTATATAAATATATCATATATATATTATATATATATATATATATATATTATATATATATCCTGCAAGATATTATCAGGGAAACTAGGAGCATGCATTTTAGGTGGTGAGTATTCTGAGTATGACACTTTGAAAAGCGAGTTTAGAATCTGGACACATGCAAACATTTTTTTAAAAACAACAATTCTAAATGATATATTAAAAGACTCAAGACGTATTGTTTACGGAGAAAGTTGGACCGACCTTTTAATAAACGAAAATGGATTCGTTTAATTGATTGACACAAAAAAATTTATTGAGAATGACCTTTTTTTAAAAGTGGACGAATGACACATAATATCTTTGCAAAAATCTGTCTAATATATATATATATATATATCTATATATATATATATTATCTATATATATATATATTTACCCTAAGAGAATAAAAAGAAAAACAAGACGACGGAGGAGACGATTGATGTGCTCTTGGGATGTGAATGAAAATGATTCATTGAGCCTGGAAAAAGTGGGAAAGGCAATGGAGCGATACTAAAGAAGGAATGTGTTGACGAGAGATTGATAGAAAAGATTGATATATCATTTTCACTACAATTGAGTGATTAGACCTTATCAGAGACAAAAGTAGATGATTGGGAATTCAAAAGGTTATGTTTGGGTTTTGTTGGTTGGACAAATGTTGAGGAACAACAGGTTATGGGCGGTGGGATGGTGTTTGGGGATTATTGCTTTTTGGGATTGTTTGGTCGTGGGTGTTGGGGTGGTGGGGCTGGGTTGGATGGGATTTGGGTTTGGGTTTGTTTGGGTGTTTGTTTTGTGGATGTTGGGTGGGAGTGTGGGTTGTGGGATGTGAATGAATACGAGTAGCTCTTTCATGGTGGAAGAATAATATGGGATTGCTCAACAATGTGGTGACTCAATAACACTTGAAGATTGAATATCTTCTTTATGTTCTTCACTTTCTAGAAAGTGGAAAGTTTTGTGAAGGAGTGACATTTGCATTTCGTAAATTACTTAAATATTTTGGATGAAATAATTAAGTTGTCAAGGGATATATGAGGAATTCTAATAGTAACAAGACTATTAGAGGAAAGAAGAAACGTTTAGAAGTGAGAAGAAACGTTAGAGGTGAGAAGACTTATTAGAAGTGAAAAAGGAAAATTTAGGAGTGAGAGGAAACGTTAGAAGCAAAAAGGCTATTAGAGGTGAAGCGACTATCAGAAGTAAGAAGACTATTAGAAGTGAGAGGATTCTTGAATGAGAGAAGAACCGTTTAGAAGTAAAAAGGCCATTTGATGTGAAAAAAAATGTTTACGAGAAGTGAGGACCAAGATGTGAGGGGATTTGTAAGTATGACGATTGTAAGGATTGTGTTTGAGAATGAGTCGCATTTCATGATGAAATTCACTTTACTATTGACACTATAAGCAATGATGCTTATGAGAATTAGGACATGAGGATGACCCATTGATCTATAGAGAGATATTGGGTATAGGTTTTGGTGTGGAGTAGACTTCAGCTCATAGTAGAAGAGAGGAAGGTTATGTTATGGATTAAAAAAATGAATGGTATTACAAGCTACTGCCGACGGTCCCAGATATATATGGGGGCCGCCAGAATGGTCCGGGGGCCGTCGGACCACCAACAGGAGAGAAGTTAAGGACTTAACGAATTTTGTGAGAGGAGTGACATTTTAATTTGCATTTCGCTAATTAAAAATCCTTAAAATACTTCGGATAAAGTAATTAGCTTGTCACGACATGGAATGGAACATAGACTAAAATTGAGACTTAAAAGAAAAGAAGAGACCTATTTACAAAATGTGTTCCATCATTCCTAAACTTAGACGAAGATAATTTAACTATTCACGGTTGAGGGGTAAAGAAAGAATGTTGATGATGTTATCTTCAGATTCAACCTTTTCGAATGGAGATGTTCCGTTTGGACATTGTCCCGAAGGAAATGGTGACGTATCTTCGGTATGTTTTGTACGCGAAAATAATGATAATAGTAGTAGTAATAATAATAATAATAAAGAAGAAGAAGAAAACAAACAGAGATGGAGGTAACAAGCTTGACAATGTCAAGACAGATGGTGGTTAACGTATGATAAACTACACTCACAGATTTATGTAGCTCTTCTCGAGCATTGATAATGTTCATAGAACAATCACACGGCGAGGTACACAGTTGTCTTAAAGGTCGTAGCGGAAATAGTGGAGGAAAGATATTAGCCATCTCTATGGTTGAAGAGGCGTGGTTGAGTGAGAAGAAAGAGGTCTGATCGAAAGACAAAGAGTGTTTTCGTCGAAGAGAAAGAATGTTTTATTGAAGAGAAAGAATGTTTTCGTCAAAGAGAAAGAATGTTTCGTCAAAGAGAAAGAATGTTTTTTGTCGAAGAGAAAGAATGTTTTCGTCGAAGAGAAATGGAGAGCGTTTTAACTAATATTTTTAAAAGGCTTGAATAGGGATTTTCGAATATGACCTTTAACGTTTGCGATTGAAAGTTAAAGATACTTGAATATTTCGGATGAAATATTTAAGTTGTCTAACCTACTTGGAAAGGTATTAGATTTGCATCTAACTTTTTCGTAACAAAGAGTGGATTATTTGGAAGAAAAGGAGATGATGATTAAGGAAATGTGTGAAGGAAGACTCTAGAAGATTAAGACCATTTTATGACTCTTTTGTGAAAGAATGTACACGTAAATAATATATGTTCGGAATGCGACTCGGGCCTTTGGAGACGCACACGATAGCGTTTGGATTCAATAAATATAATTAATTAATTTATATTAATTGTGTAAATAATAAGATAACGGTCGTTAATTAATTAGTTACTTAACGAAATTTATTTAACGGTCGTTAAATGTTAACATAAAGGACTTAATGTTAAATAATAAGAAAAGGGAAGTTTTGGCTTGGGTTGTGGGCTTGTGTTTGGGGCCGGTTATACCTCATAAAGAGGAGGTGGGAATTTGTTTCCTTATAACAAATTCCTTATATATAAACAAATTAAGGCTCATTGTTTTGATATATCTTTTGGTGAAACCCTAAAAGAAAAACTTCTTTTCTCTTCCCCTTCTCTCTTGTTGAGTCAATCGGCTACACCCAACCAAGTGGGAAAACCGATTTGATTAATCAACTTAAAGTAAGTTGTTTTGCTTATTGTTTACAAAAGAACTAGCATTCTAATTGAATCGCTAACAAACGTGTGTACGAATCCAAAGAGAGATCATACTTTGATCTTATATTGTTCTTGATTTATTAATTCAAGATTTGCTAAAAGGTATGTTTTTTCTTTTATTATTATTATGTTAATTTATATGACTATGTGAATGATCTTACGTGCTAGTCTTCCGCTGCGTGCTCGTATTTATTAATAGTTAATATGATCTTAATGTCTACTAATTCCAACAGTGGTATTAGAGCAGGTCATAATGTGTTTTTATACATTATAGTTTTATAAAATTCATGATACAAAGATGTTGCATGCTCTTTGTACATGGTTTTGACATGATAAAAAATCTATACCCTTTCAAACCAAGTCTTTTTGCCATCCAACTAGAAAAACACTTGCACTTACTCTTACATGATTAGTGAGACCTATTCATGGTTTTGTAACCCAAGGTGATATAATACACTTATTAGTGAGACGTTAAGTGCTATATAATCACAGTTTTTATTGGACCGACTTAATCAAGTTAAGATAGGTGAGACCTTAACTCGTGGCATATGATGGGATAAACATGCTCACTTTTTCACGTTTGAATGTTCACATGTGATGTACATAAAGTAGAGTCCCATAATGTAGGAGTTGTATTGGATGCAATTATTAAACGTTAATTACCCTTTGAATAATCATCATCACTAGCAGATCAACTGATGCGGTGGTGGTTATGTCAAGGTGGATCCTAGCTTTATCGAAAATTAATGCTTTATTTTATAAGCATGGGTATTTAATTTTCTTTAAAGAAAGTATTATCGAAAATACTAATGTGAACTTTTGTTTATTTGTAGATGGCACTCAACAATGCCCAAACCAAAACAAACAGTTCGGCTTTCAGGTCAATGCTTGAGAAGCATCAACTTACTGGACCAAATTTTAATGAGTGGTTGCGTGCGCTCAAACTTGTTGTGCGTACTGAAAAATTACAGGATGTTTTTGAAACACCCTTGCCACCTGCACCTGCCGCAAGTGCTGATAATCAAGCTCTTGCTGATTGGAATGCTCTTTTTGATCGTCACAATGAAGTTGCTTGTTTGATGCTTGGAACTATGTCTCCAAAACTCTATCAGCAATTTGAAAACAAATCTCCTCAAGAGATGATTACTGAGCTCCAAAAGATGTATGGAAAACCTCCGGGTGTTGAACTCCAAGAGTTGGTGAACATGTTCCATTCATGTAAGCAGGCTGAAGGACAATCCGTTAGCGATCATGTTCTATTGATGAAAAGCTATCTGGATCAATTGGCTACACTCAACTATGCTTTTCCTGATAAAGTGTCTATCAGTTTTATCTTGAATTCACTTTCAAGTGAATTTCAAGCTTTTGTGCAAAATTACAATATGCAATCAATGGAGAAGACAATAAGTGAAGTGCATTCATTGCTTATTGAATTTGAGAAAAGCATTAAGAGGAACAAGCAGCAAATTGTTGGTGCTTCCTCTACACCACATGTGATGGCGATTCAAAGTGGTAGAGTCCAGAAGAATAAACCGCAAGGTAAGGCTAAAGGGAAAGAGAAAGGTAAGGGTCTTAAAAACTCTTATCCTACTAAACCCAAAAAGCCTCAACCTTACAAGAAAGAGCGTCCGGCAAAAGATGGACAATGTCACCACTGCAAAGAGGAAGGACATTGGAAAAGGAACTGTCCTTTGTATCTAGCTGAGTTGATGAAAAAGAAGAAAACTGGAGGTCAAAATGTTGCATCCACTTCTTCAGGTATTTATACTATTGAATTATTTGCATTTCCTAAAAATTCCTGGGTGTATGACACTGGTTGTGGTACTCACATTTGTAACACAAAACAGGGACTTAGAGGAGCAAAGAAGCTGAAGCGTGGTAGTCTCTACTTGTACGTGGGCAATGGTGTGCGCGCGGAAGTGGAAGCTATTGGAAGTTTTGACTTAGTTTTACCAAATGGTTTAATTATTGTTTTAGACAATTGTCATTATGCACCTTCTATTACTAGGGGTGTTGTTTCAGTTTCTCGTTTGGTTAATAAGGGTTTTACCCAATGTTTTACGGATTTCGGATTATCAGTTTCAATGAATAATATGATTTATTTTAATGCTATTACTGTTAATGGTATTTATGAAATTGATATGCGTGATTCTACTTTACCAATCGTTAAACCTAATTTGGATTCTTCTTATCTTTGGCATTGTCGTCTTGCACATATAAACAAGAAACGTATTGAAAAGTTGCAACATGATGGACTTTTAAAACCTACGGATAATGAACCGTTTGATCAATGCGTATCCTGTATATCTGGTAAGATGACAAGAAAACTTTTTTCACATAAAACTGAGAAAGTTAAAGATGTACTTGGATTAATTCATACTGATGTTTGTGGTCCACTTAGACATGTGTCAAAGAAAGGTGCTAGTTACTTCATTACCTTTACTGATGATTATAGTCGTTATGGTTATGTTTATTTACTTAAGCATAAACATGAAGTCTTTGAAACATTTAAGGTATTCAAGAATGAAGTTGAAAATCAACTCGGAAAGACTATTAAGGCCATACGATCAGATCGTGGTGGTGAATATATTAGTCAAGAATTTAAAGACTATCTAAAGGCTTATGGAATTGTTCAACAGCTTACACATCCTTACACGCCACAACATAATGGTGTGTCTGAGAGGCGAAATCGTACCTTGTTAAATATGGTTTGATCAATGATGAGTCTTACAACTTTGTCGTTATCCTTTTGGGATTATGCTCTAGAGTCTGTTGCACGCATTCTCAATATTGTTCCAACCAAGAAGGTAGACAATTTTTTTTTTGTTTGTATTTTTTATTTACTCCATATCGAATTATTGCATGGAAAAGGTTCCTAACTTGTCTTACTTAAAGGTCTGGGGATGTGAGGCACATGTGAAACGTCACACGCCTGATAAACTTCAACAAAGATCTGTTAAGTGTATCTTCGTAGGATACCCTAAGGAAACTATGGGTTACTATTTCTACTATCCACCTGAAAACAAAATAGTTGTTGAGAGGTATGTAGATTTCTTGGAAAAGGATTTCATACTTCAAAAGGAGAGTGGGAGAAACGTAGAATTAGATGATGAAGATATTTTACCTTTTGAAAACACTAGCGAACATCCTATTGAGGAAGAAAGTCTTGCCCCGATTGTCTCTCAAGAAGAGGATGTTGTTCCCGTTCGTAGATCTGTAAGGACACATAAAGCTCCTGATCGATTGTGTCTAAATGTAGAGATCGATCCAGATCGACTGTCCTTCAATATTGAAGTTGAAGAGCACAATTTAGGGGATCTTAATGAACCTGCTAATTATAAAGCAGCTTTATCGGACCCTGAATTCGAAAAGTGGCTTGTTGCTATGAACGAGGAAATGCAATCCATGAATGATAATAAAGTCTGGAAACTTGTAGTGCTTCCACCAAATGCAAAAGTTGTTAAAAGTAAGTGGATCTACAAGAAGAAGACAGATATGGATGGCAAGGTTATTACATTTATAAAGCTCGACTTGTTGCAAAGGGTTTCACTCAAACTTATGGTGTTGACTATGAGGAAACATTTTCACCTGTTGCCGACATAAGAGCTATTAGAATTCTCATAGCTATAGCGGCGTACTATGACTATGAGATTTGGCAAATGGACGTTAAAACCGCGTTCTTGAATGGTTTCTTAGAAGAAGAAATCTATATGGAACAACCTGAAGGTTTTATTGATCCTAATCATCCCAGTAAAGTATGTAAGCTTCAAAGATCCATTTATGGATTAAGCAAGCATCTAGGAGCGGAATAAGAGATTTGGATAGGAAAATCAAAAGTTGGTTGTCATTTAAAATCTTGATGGAGCCATGTGTATATCAAAAGGCTAGTGGGAGTAACGTTATTTTCCTAATCTTATATGTTGATGACATAATATTAATGGGAAATCATATACCAAGTCTTCAAGAAGTTTGAAGACCTATACTTGGTAAGTGTTTTCTATGAAAGATTTAGGAGAGCGGGCGTTTATTCTTGGGAATAAAATCTTAGGATAGATCAAGGCGGTTGATAGGATTAAGTCAAAATGCTTATCTTGACAAAATCCTTAAGAGATATAGAATGGATAATTCAAAACGTGGTTCCATTCCAATGCAAGTTGATCTTCATTTAAATAAATCTCAATGTGCTACAACATCTGCAGAGATGAAGCGTATGCAAAATGTTCCTTATGCTTCGGCTGTAGGATCCATTATGTATGTTGTGAGGTGCACAAGACCTGATGTGGCGTTCGCGCAAAACATCACAAGCCGATTTTAACAGAATCCTGGTGAAGCTCACTGGACTGCTGTGAAAAATATTCTTAAGTATTTAAGAAATACTAAAGACACGTTTTTGGTGTATGGTGGTAATCCTGAAGCAGAACTGCAAGTTAAATGTTATTGTGATGCTAGATTCGTGGACCGATTGAGATGACTCGAAAATCTCAAATCTGGGTATGTCTTTCGTTTTGAATGAGGGCGCAGTTGTATGCGAAAGAGCTCCAAACAAAGTACTCTGCACAACATGCCAATAAGTGAATATATAGCTGCTTCTGAAGCTGCAAAAGAAGTTGTTTGGATAAGGAAGTTTATTGATGAACTTGGCGTAGTTCCTTCAAATGACTATCCGATAAAGATGAATTGTGACAATTCTGCTGCAATTATCATAGCCAAAGAATCAGGAATTCAGAAAGGCGCCAGACACTTTCAAAGAAAATATCATTATGTTCGTGAGTGCATTAAAACTGGCGAAATTGATATTGTTAAAGTTCATACAGATGAAAATCTAGCTGATCCGTTTACGAAAGCCTTAGCCGGTCTATGCTTTACTCGACATGTAGAAGCATGGGTCTTCGTATGCTAGTAGTTTCATGTAATATGCATTTTAGTATTTGGATAAAGGATATTGTCAAATAATGTTATTTTATGAATTGAAGTATTTGATATTATTCGTTTTCATTATAATTTTTGGTCCTATTTTTGCATGTTTAATCCATGAATAAAATGTTATTTTAAATAGTCCATGTCGATCAATTTATAATGGGAATATAATTGAATTAAGATATATTTGAGTGTTTTGGTTAATATTCGTAGAATATTTAAAGAATGGTTATCCCCTCTCACCGATATTCGTAGATGGTTTGTCGGACTTCTCCAACGCAAGTCACTCACTTTATGGATCGTCTGTCTATCAGTGAAACTTGTAAATGATTTATGTTACTAATCCTTAGATGAGATGAATATAGTTTTATGTAAGTGGATGGTACTTCTTGAATCTACTTCTAAAACTACCCGTAAAACAGGATAGCCATAAAGTCTATATTCATAAGTATTCGGAATTATTGATAAGATACTTGTGTCAAGATAGATTTGTTCTTCACCTGGATTGAAAATAATAATGTTATTGGGACCCTCGCTTAATTAATCAGATGTGTGTCTGCTGACCAATGGTAATCTGGATTTGTCCTGATTAGTTGGTAATTTGATTTAATTATGAAACAGGAGAAACAAAATTTGTTTTAAATAGAATGAACTATTATCCCATATCAATTTTAGCATGGGCTTTAGAGAAACAAAGGGATTATAAATGAATAATATTTTAAATGTATTTTGGCGCAACTAAACCACTCGAGAGTATCCAGGAGCATTAGCGTGCTGCTAGACGCTAACCAATGTTATTATATTATATTATGTTACATGTCCAAGTGGGAGCTGAAAGAATGTACACGTAAATAATATATGTCCGAAATGCGACTCGGGCCTTTGGAGACGCACACGATAGCATTTGGATTTAATAAATGTAATTAATTAATTTATATTAATTGTGTAAATAATAAGATAACGGTCGTTAATTAATTAGTTACTTAACGGAATTTATTTAACGGTCGTTAAATGTTAACATAAAGGACTTAATGTTAAATAATGAGAAAAGGAAAGTTTTGGCTTGGGTTGTGGGCTTGTGTTTGGGGCCGGTTATACCTCAACAAGAGGAGGTGGGAATTTGTTTCCTTATAACAAATTCCTTATGCCTATATAAACAAATCAAGGCTCATTGTTTTGATATATCTTTTGGTGAAACCCTAAAAGCAAAACTTCTTTTCTCTTCCCCTTCTCTCTTGTTGAGTCAATCGGCTACACCCAACCAAGTGGGAAAACTGATTTGATTAATCAACTTAAAGTAAGTTGTTTTGCTTATTGTTTACAAAAGAACTAGCATTCTAATTGAATCGCTAACAAACGTGTGTACGAATCCAAAGAGAGATCATACTTTGATCTTATATTGTTCTTGATTTATTAATTCAAGATTTGCTAAAAGGTACGTTTTTCTTTTATTATTATTATGTTAATTTATATGACTATGTGAATGATCTTACGTGCTAGTCTTCCGCTGCGTGCTCGTATTTATTAATAGTTAATATGATCTTAATGTCTACTAATTCCAACATTTTGAATATTTAGATTAGTGACGCGGACGCGAAGAAAGATATTCTAGTTTGAGAAAATATATACATAGATGTATAAGACATATAGATATAAGCATGCAAGTTTATCTAAGCATGCATCGACACAATAATCAACAAGATTAATGTTTAAGACTATATGACACCTAAACCTTATTTGTCATACATCAACCTGTAGGTGCACAATTAACATGTAAGTCATGTAAGATGACGCAAACAAAACATGATAATTTTAAATGTAATCATCATGTAAAACATGTTAGCATATATCATTTAGAAGCATGTGTTATATAGATAAACTAAGAGATATTTTATCTAAATTGCTAGAAAAAGAAAAACGCCTTTATAATAGACATGAATTTAATAGCTAAGCAAATAAACGTTGAGCATCAAAATAATCATGAAGGCATATAATTGCATTACATGGAGAAAGCTTATCATCTTGAAACTTCAAAGCACATATGTGAGGCGCATGTTGTCTATATTGACTAAGGAAAAACCTAATTTCTACTTGCTTAGTGTGCACTCCAAATTAGATACAAATTCCATCAATGTAGACTATCATTAGGCATATTTAGGAAGAGCTATTTAATCAAATTAGATAATAGATATGAGACTATCACTAGTGGTGCTCAATTTAGGCTAAAACCATGTTTTATTATGAATAATTGGCTATTCCAGGGCAAATGACAACCGATAAAGAATCATCAAATTCGTTTATGGCTGGTAGTTTGCCAAAAACTATACATTTTTGTTATTCACTTCAAAGTGATGAGGATAGTTTTGAACTTATTGATCTGATGATTCTTTGTACCAATTTTCTTAACATGGTTCATGATTTGGAGAATTTAAAAAACCACTTATTTGATGATAAAGAAAGTTTGGGTGAGGATGCATCCAAATAGGGGAGGATTGTTGGGAATTAAAAGTCTTCTTAATACTGTTAAATATTAATGCTACTAGTCAATGATAAAAGAGAAGTTTCAACTGAAGACATTAATGTTGATTGAAGACATTAATGATGATTGAAGACATTAATGATGATTGAAGACTTTATGATGATTGAAGACATTAATGATGATTGAAGACTTTATGTTGATGAGAAGTTTAATTGAGGTAATTAATATTGATTGAGGAGTTACAATTGATTGTGGAAAGTATTGAATTCAATTGATTAATGTTGACCACATAGTTAGAAACATATTGAATACTTAGTTATGGTATTCAATATGGTTGACTAGATATGTTAGGAAAATATTGTAAACCCTAATGGACTTCTTGGTGTATAAAAGAAGGTCCTAGGGTGTAGAGAAAATAGATCAATCTCTACACATCCATCATACACACGTTTTATAGTTAGTTCATAGCTTCAAGGTTGTAAACCCTGTTACTATTCAGAGTAACCGTATTCAATATATTGAGGCTAAAAGTTTGGTTTATTGTTATTATTCTTCTTAGTATCACAACCTAGTTTCCGCATAGTTTGTGATATTCTCAATCAAAGTTTCTACCATAGTTGTTTTAAATTTATCCAATACAACTAAACCTTGTATCAGCTAAGGAGTTAAAGATCTGTTCAGAACGGGATCTACAATGATATGCTGCCTCGAGATAAGCACTCATTGTACTAAAATAAACAAACCAACATTTTAATTGGATTAATCATGGCTATTACAGTTTTCTTATATTTGGCTAAACCGCTCTTCTATCTTTTGATTATCTTCTTGCATGTGTTATTGTGTTTTAAATTGATTTAAGTTACCACAAAACATGTGCTAGTCTCTCAGACTGAAACCCCCCCTAATCCGTTAGAATTAATATTAAAATAGATTTAGCATAGGTTTAAGATAGATTAGAATTAATTTAATTTATATTAACTTAGTTTAGTTAACCAAAATATTGATAGAACTATAGATTAACTCTCTCGCTCTTAGTGATCGACACCCTACTTACCAACAAAGCTACATCTGATCGGGTACACTGCCTGTTAAAGTGTTGTTTTAGGTTAAGTCGGCAAAATATAAATGTAAAACTTGATAACTAATAAATACCTAAATACGCCGACACATCATTTGTGCACATATTTTTGTTTAAGGGGTGTTTGAATGACTTGTTACACGAGTTCCTTGAGACTCCTATGATCCGTTCGTATAGTAAAACGATGCCCCAACAAATATTACCGCCATTTGTAAACGGCTTCAACAATGGCGAATAACTCCTTTTGGTAAGTTGCGGCTATACGCATAAGGGGTCCCAACTTTCGGTTAAAATAACACAAGGTCTGTCCCCTTTGCATTAAAATCGCGCCAATGCCAACATCCGACGCGTCGGCTTCCACCACAAACATCTCCTCAAAATTTGGAAGACCCAATATTGGCGCACCCGACATGCGTCCCTTGAGGTCCTCAAAAGCCTTATGTTCGAACTCTCCCCACTTGAACCCTTGTTTTTACTTTTTCAAAGTTATGAGCTCAAATCTTATAAAAGGAACAAACGACTTAATTTGACAACCAAAACCAACATAAAAAAGTATTATACCTTAGGACGGTATAGGTTAAACAAGTGTTAGGAAACATACTCAAAGTGGGTGAATCAACTAGTACTTTGGTAGAATTTTCTCACCCTCAATCAAATAGTTACATATGGTTCATAAGCAGTACTAAACTAAGTCAGGCCTTGTATCACTTATACTGCCTCAAATCCAGTAAGTACTGATTTCTTTTTCTTATTTTAACCAGAAAAACAATGAATGAGTTGTTAGGCCAACAACAGACTGTTATTTTAAAGCATATTCATTGTTAAAAGACCCTTTTAAACAATGGGTAACAACAAATTTACAATAGATATATTCAACAAAAGAGTAATACTGTTAAGAGTACTAAGGGTTAATACCGCTAGGCAAAAAGCAGAGTTAATATGTTAAGGCCCTCAGCTAGCTGGGTTTGGAACCCAAAACATGAGGAATTAGACATGTTTCCAATTCATATAGTACATCAAAGACCTTACAAGATATGATTTGTTGATGCCACCTAGGAAGTTTCATGTCTGTACTGTTGGGACTTCAAAAGACATTGATCTTATTATCCAGTGTACAGGGAAATTCATAAATGGGAAGTGATGTTTATGAATTGTTGTGGTTTGTATTTTCTGTGTTTGTGGACTAACATTGTGCAGGAAAAGAGAAGTATTAGATGGAATTAATAGGTGAAGTCACAAGGATTTTGTGTTTGAGTTGATTGTTCACTGGAAGCAGCAGGTCTGAAGCTGGTGTAGTACAACAGTTTGTGTGATGAAACCTACAAGTAGGACTTTTTAGTGGAAACACTAGTAAAGTTTAAGGGTTTATGCCAGGTTGATAAAAATTAAGTGCTCCTTACATGTACTAATGTTAAAAGGTTCATTAAGTTAATACTGCCATGGTATTTTCGGTTAGTAATGCTCCCTTGATGTTTGTTAATGCTGCCACTTTGATTGATTTAATTACTGCTTCGAGTTATGATGTTAGTCGTTGTTAAGTACTGACTCAATATGGCTTAGTTTGCTTGTTGACTTGGCCATTTGTCAATGCTATACATGAGTATATGTTGCTGTTATTACTCGTTGCCCACCCAACTGCTATTTGAACTCGAAAAGAAACTTGGGCTTATATGTTATTAATGGTGCTTGATTTTAAAGCTGCTTGAGTTCACAATTGTAACTGCTCTTTGTGATTAATATTTCGTCGGAGCAAACAATTGGTATACAAAGATAAAGAATGAAGAAATAGAGATTGGGCCAGTGAGTGCGAGTGGAATAAGCAATTGGCATACGATGAAGAATCAAAGAAAGTGGTTATAATCGTGATGTTGTTCCGTGGCCTGCTCTATGTACGTGATTATAGCAGCTTTTAGGTTATGTTACATTCGTTTGGGCTTAGATGGGTTACAACTGTTTTGCTTCATTATTAATACTGCTAGCATCTACCTGATTTTTATTAGTGCTGCTTGTTCACGTGTACAAGGTTAAAAGCAATATTGGGCTTTATTGATACAATTGGGCTTTGATGATTATTAACGAATTAGATTGAAAGACAAGAAAAGGTTAGTACTGTTCGTGTTTATGTTTGTACTGCCTTTGTTGTCCGAGAAAGTTTTTAATACTGCTAGTGGCATCCGAGAAATGAAGTTTGTACTGCTAGTATTGTTCGATATCAAGTGATAAAGCATGTTTTTTTTGGTTCTTGGATAGATTGTTCTTAGCCTGATTTATGAATAGTGGTTTTGAGAATTGGCAAGCTACAAGGGTTAGGAGAATTTTCAGGTGTTGGTTTCATTTCAACACAACAAATGGTAATCAATTCACCATGTCTAACCGACACTAAGAATAGGCTATTCTAGTGCAAATGACATCTGGTAAAGAATTCTCAAATCCGTTGATAGCTGATGTTTGCTAAAAACTATATGGTTCTCAACTCACCATGCTTCACAGTAAAGAGTTGACTAGTCCAAAAGCAAATGGCTCTTGGTAAAGACTTCTCAAATCCATTGATGGCTGATAGTTTGCCCAAAACTATATGGTTATCAATTTTCTAAATGCTAGTCATATCAAGTATGCCCTTATTGAGAATCCCAAGATATATATTTCCTTAATCCAACAGTTTTGGGGAACAACTACTGCTAGAACAATTGATGATGGAGAAGTGGAAATAACTTCTAGCATTGATGGATAAGTCAAGACTATCACTTAAGCATCCCTCAAAAGACACCTTGAGTTAGAAGACTCTGATGGTATTACTTCTTTACCAAATATAGAGATTTTTGAGCAACTTGCTCTTATAGGGTATGTGTCTAATTTTGCTAGACTTACTTTTTAATAGGGAAACTTTTTTCCTCGGTGGAGGTTTTTCATTCATACAATCCTTCACTGTTTAAGTCCAAAGACAACAGCTTGGGAGTAATTTAGTAGCAATATAGCAACTGCTATAATTTGCTTGGCCACAAACAGGACTTTCAATTTTTCAAAAATGATCTTTGATGCTACGGTGAAGAATTTGGATAGCACACACAAGTTTTTAATGTATCCAAGGTTTCTTCAAATCTGTTTAAACAAACAAAAGAGACTTCTTCAACCTCATACCAGAACTTATCCTACTCCAACCCTGTTGGGAATTAAAGATTCCTTGATGCTGTTTGAATTAAATGAAACAAGAGGGACTAAATCGACATAATGAAGATTCTATAAAATATGGAAGATTGTAGAAGATATGATCAAAGAAATGAAGATCATGATTGATATTTAAATGATTTAGTTTCCTTATACTTATGGAAAGCATCAATAAGTATTAAATATGATGAGGAGGTTATAAGGTTTATTAGGAAAGCATTAAAATGTATTAATGTAGAATACATATGAAAGTATTAAATGTGTTGTAACCTACTAGGACTCCTTGGACTATAAAAGGAGGTCCTAGGGTGTAGAGAAAATACATCAATATCTACACAATCATCATATACACGTTTTACTCATAGTTAGTTATAGCTTCAAGTTTGTAAACCCTATTACTATTAAGAGTGATCGTATTAATATATTGAAGCTACAACATTTGGTTAATTGTTATTATTCTTCTTAGTATCACAACCTAGTTTCCGCATAGTTTGTGATATTCCCAATCAAAGTTTCTACCATAGTTGTCTTGGATTTATCTAATACAACTAAACCTTATATTAGCTAAGGAGTTAAAGATCTGTTCAGAACAGGATCTACAATTGGTATCAGGGCTGGTTGAGAAGCTTTGAATAAGAAGAACATATTTTCTACACACAAGATTTGTTTGTCGAAGAAGAGATGGTCTACAGCTCAAGTTCTTCAAATGCTAATTCTAAGGTACATACTTATTCTACTGAATGTGAGCAATCATATGCACAACTTAAAAAATTATATGATACTCAAAGGGAATAACTTGGTGATGCTAGTATAGAAATTCAAGCCTGTACTCAAGCTTTAAAAAGGATAGAGGCTCAATTAGTTGCTCAACAGAAAAATCAACTTTGGTATGAGGAAATTAGATTTATGAAAATTGATTTAGATGACAAAACTGATGTACTCACATACCATAAAAAAAACTATTAGCAGAAGCTGTAAAAGAAAAAGAAGAATTAAAAACCAAATTAGAATCATTTGAAACTTCTTCTAAAGTCTTAATACACTGTTTAATAGTCAATTGAGTGCTAATGATAAAGCTGGTTTAGGGCATAATGGTGCAAAAGAGTCTAAAGTAAGTGAAACAAATACTAGTATGTCTAAAGTTGAAACAAGTAATTCTAAAACTAGTAATAATAAAGTGGAAATGCCTAAAATTAAAATGTTAGGATGAGTGAACCCATCATTAAGGAATGGGAATCTAACAGTGAAGATGATGAGATTATGGTTAAACCTAAGGAAGTTACAATAACAATCAAACCTAACTTTGAAAAGATTGAATCTGTTAATGCTAAGAATGAAACTGTTAGGCAAGCGGAAAACTCTAGGAAAAACAATAAAGGTCCTAGAGGTAATAAAAGAAACTGGAATGGTATGATAACTCATAAATTAGGTGATAGTTTTGAGTTTAAAAATAAGACTTGCTATGTATGTGGAAGTTTTGATCACTTGCACTATACCTGTAAACACAAGAGACAGCTAAATAATCAAAGATAGGTTAAACCAGTGTGGAACAACTTAAAGAGGGTGAATCACCAGAACTTTGGTATATTTTCTCACCCTAATCCAAAAGGTAACATAGTTCCACAAGCAGTATTAACAAAATCTGGTCAAGTATCACTTAATACTATCAGATCAGTTAATACTGCTCAACCCATAAAAACAATGAATGATGATATGCCAACAACGTACTCTTATTATAAAGCATATTCATCTGTTAAAAGACCCTTTAACAAGAAAAAAATAAATTACAACAGATATTTCAACAAAAGAGTTAATACTGTTAAGGGTACAAGGGTTAATACTGTTAGGCCAAAAGCAGAGGTTAACACTATTAAGGTCTTAGCTAGCTGGGTTTGGAAACCAAAACATGAAGAATTAGCACATGTTTCCAAATCCAATAGTGCATCAAAGACCTTGACAAGATATGATTATGTTGATGCACTAGGACGGTTCAAGTCTGTTTTGGCTTGGGACTTCAAAAGACACTAATTCTCTTATTGTAGGGCAATCCATAATTGGAGTGTAATGATTATGAATTGCTATGGTTTGTATTTTTTTGTGTTTTAGGACTAACTTTTTGTAAAAAAATTAAAGTTGCTGTGTGTTACAAGAGTTAATTTTGGTTTGCTCAATTGTCATTCTATAGTTGCTGTTTGGATTCCATTAAAGTTACTACTGCTAAAGGTTTAAGGTTTGGGCTAATGATGGTTTGATGCAGTAACAAAGAAGGTACAACAGCGTCTTGAGTATAAGCAAGGTTTTCGTATATAATTGAAAGATTAGTGATAGTTTAGTAACAGAAAAAGTGTCGCTAAAGAGGCGTCGTCTGGATAGTTAAAAAAGTATCCTTAATAGTGATTATAATGGCTAAAGATCATGCTTAAAGGTGTTTCTGATGAGCAGCAGGTTATAAGGGTTTGGTATTCAGGATACAGCAGAAACATATGGCAGCTTATAAAGAAGTGAGGGTTTTAAAGTAGTAAGCCATGTGTTAATACTGCTCGTATAATATGTTGATGCTGCTATTTGATTTAGGTATTGATCTGTTATGGTATACAAATATGATTTTAATGCTGCCATGTATTAATACTTAATACTGCTAGTATTTGTGTTAGTGCTGCCAGTTTTAAGGAGAAAAGTAGTAACAAGAGTTTGTACAGCTAGCCTTATAGTAGTTAATACTGCTAGGTTTATTCCTAGTAGTTAATACTGCTGGATTTATTCAGGTTTCTACTGCTAGCGACATTTGGAAGTTAATACTGCCAACAGGTTTGGATTCATTAGTACTGTTATGCTTTTAAGTTTGTACTGCCCAAAGTTCAAACTGCTTGGGTTCACGAGAGTGCACGTACTATCAAGTTAATACTATTAGGCTCAAAGAAAATGGGCTTAAGGAATTACTACTGTTGAGTTTGAGTTTATGACAGTTTATAGTAGTATTGCTTGCAAAGCAAGGATGCTTCTGATGCTAACGTATACTTTATGTTGTTGTTTGGAGTATTAAAACTATTCGAGTATATGCAACATGATTTAATGCTGCTTGGGTTTAAGTATTATGGTTAATATTGTTCAAAGAAGGTTAGTACTATTTGTTTCTTAGTGCTACCTTTATTGTGTTAAAACTGCTCGAATGTGTTTCAACTGTTAGTGTTGTTTGATATAAAAGGTTTATACTGCTCGTCATTCATTAGTACTAATGCCAAGGATGACATAAGGTGATTAGTAATGCTGCTTGTTATATTCAGTTAGAGAGAAAACAGTAGTAACAATGACACTACTGCCATATATATTCACATTGTTTCTAGTTTGTATTCAAGTGTTTTTGTGATACTACAGCTATTATGGAACTCGAATACAAGACTTCATATTGCTAGCATTTAAAGATAAGTTTATAGTGCTGCCATTGGAAAGTGTGAAAGCAGTTTTATGTTAAAAAGTTTATACTGCTCGGTGCATTTTATTACTGCTATTGGAAAGCAGTTACTACTGCCGGCTTTAATAGATATCGGATAATGAAGCATTTTGGTTCTCGGCTGGGTATGGATATCAGATGACACACACGGTTTGGTTCTCGGATAGTTTGTTCTTATCCTGATTTATAGATAGTGGTTTTGAGAATTGGCAAGCTACAAAGGATAGGAGAATTTTCAGGTGTTCGTTTCACTTCAACACAACAAATGGTAATCAATTCACCATGTCTAACCGACATAAAGAATTGGTTATTCTAGTGTAAACGGCATCTGGTAAAGAAATCTTAAATACATTGATAGCTGATAGTTTGCTAAAAACTATATGGTTCTTAGTTCACCATGTCTTACAACAAAGAATTAGCTATTCTAGAGCAAATGGCTACTGGTAAAGAAATCTCAAATCCGTTGATGGCTAATAGTTTGCCCAAAACTATATGGTTATCAATTCACCATGTTTTATTACAAAGGATTGGCTATTCAAGGGCAAACGGCAACCAGTAAAGAATAATTAAATCAGTTTATGGCTAGTAGTTTGCCAAAAACTATACATTTATGTGATTTACTTCAAAGTGATGAGGATAGTTTTGACCTTATTGAATTGATGATTCTTTGTACCAATTTTCTTACTATGGTTCATGATTTGGAGAATTCAAAGACTTTCAACTACTGCAGAAAGATTTTTTGAGGATGCATCCAAACAGGGGAGGATTCATTATGCGTATGCAACGGTTACAGAGGAGGAAAAGGTGGATGATGACAAAGAAACAGCTCAAGAAGTGAGGAACTATTTGGATAAATCCTCCTGATGATCAAGAAGCTTACACAGAAGAAACTTGATGTTAACAAAATGAATATCAAGTTTAGGGGAGGATTGTTGGGAATCATTCATTCAAGAAAACTTGATGCTAAACAAGATGAATATCAAGTTTAGGGGAGGATTGTTAGGAATTAAAGATTCCTTGATGTTGTTTGAATTAAATGAAACAAGAGGGACTAAATCTACATAATGAAGATTCTACAAAAGATAGAAGATTGTAGAAGATATGATCAAAGATATGAAGATCATGATTGATATTCAAATGATTTAGTTTCCTTATACTTATGGAAAGCATTAATAAGTATTAATGTAGAATACATAGGAAAGTATTAAATGTGTTGTAACCTACTAGGACTCCTTGGACTATAAAAGGAGGTCCTAGGGTGTAGAGAAAATACATCAATCTCTACACAATTATCATATACGAGATGAGATCCTCAAAAAACAAGGGCAAAAAAAAAACAAATGGGTTAATCCTAACCACTCATTTTTTCATCATTCACTTTTTCACCTTTTTCTTAAAACTCAAATATCTAGCAAACGATAAATCGTGTAAGACGAAAAAAAAGTACACCATCGCGACGGTATTTTTTGTATCTTTCGTATAGAGGGGCACTTATATCATCTTTCGACGAACTTTTTTCGTAATTTTTTTTTTCAATCGACGTCAGAGAAACATCTCTTGGGATTTTTTGAAACTCACGTGAGATTGTGATACTAGAATCTCATGGATTTTTTCAAAGGTGAATGAAAAAAACACGGAAAAAAATTTCGTCGAAAGTATCGCCCGCGTAATTGTTTTATCTTTTATAGAGTGGCCCCACTGTATATATTAAGTTTCATAGGAACTCTTTATTTCAAATTTTTTTTTCAATCACGTTGAAAGAAAATCACATGAGTTGTGATAGACAAAATCTCATTGTGATTTTTTCAGACGAGATTTTACCGATGTGAGATTTTTCGGGACGAACTCTTTTTTCGAAGATTATTTTTTTAAATCACGTGTCTTAAAAAATCACATGAGAATTTGTATCACAAATACATGTGATTTTGTGAAAAATCAAATGAGATTGTGATACAAATCTCATGTGATTTTTTCAGACGTGATTGAAAAAAATCAAAACAGAAAAGTTCGTCGAAAGAGTCTCCAACGAGTATTTTTTTTTGATCTTTCTACAGGGGGCACTTCTATTACTTTCGAGACTCTTTTTTCGAATTTTTTTTTCAATCACGTCTGAAAAATCACAGAGATTTGTATCAGGAATGCTCATGTGATTTCGCAAAAATCCCATGAGATTTTTTCTGAGGGGTGATGTGAAAAAAAAAAATTATCGAAAAAAGTCGTCGAAAGTTATAATAGAAGTTGCCCTCTTGATAGAAAGATGATTTAAATTCGCAGTCGCGCTGGTATGTTTCGTTTAGTGCGTACCGATAACGGGTTTGTGGGATATTTAAATTTTTTTAAAACAATAGGGTGAAGTGGGTGTGAAAGTGGGTTTTTTAATTAAATTAATATAAGAATTAATCTAAACCATTAAATGAAAATAAAATGAATGGATAAGATGAAGCGGTTTGTTCTTTTTTTTGACCATGTTCCTTATGGAACTTTTCTCTATCATATACACGTTTTACTCATAGTTAGTTGTAGCTTCAAGGTTGTAAACCCTATCACTATTAAGAGTGATCATATTAATATATTGAAGCTGCAACATTTGGTTAATTGTTATTATTCTTTTTAGTATCACAACCTAGTTTCAGCATAGTTTGTGATATTCCCAATCAAAGTTTTTACCATAGTTATCTGGGATTTATCCAATATAACTAAACCTTATATCAGCTAAGGAGTTAAAGATCTGTTTAGAACGGAATCTACATACCCTTACACAAAAATTGTTTAGCAACATAAAAAGGGTTTCCAAGGGTTATTCTAGGGTAGACTTTTCTCTATTTCCTACAATGATCACTACACCTGAGTCATCTCCTTCCAGAATAACATCTTCACCATCCTTATCACCTCAAACATAGCAATCACATCAATCATTACCATTTAGGGATATAACCAGATAGGATTCTGAGATTTCTTAGTCTTAGTTTCCTACTCAAACCCAAGTAGTAGATGAGGCTGCATTCATAAGTGTGGATGTTGATGCTAGAGGGGCTGCCACTACTGATAATAGCTTAGAAGCAGGTCAGGGCAGTGCTGCAGCTTCAGGTAACTTATTTATGATTGAATTATTTAATCTAACTCACAAATTAAATTCTTGGGTATATGATACTGGATGCGGTATTCACATTTGTAATACACTACAGGGATTTAGAGTGAAAAGGAAGCTATCCTATGGAGAGCAATATCTGCATGTGGGAAATGGAGCACAAGCAGCCGTTGAAGTCATAGGAGTGTTTAATTTAGTTTTACCATCTGGTTTAGTACTGTCATTAAATAATTTTCATTATGCACCTTTTATTGTTAGAGGTGTTGTTTCCTTTTCTTGTTTGTTGGATCTTGGATTTGTTCACACTGTTACTAGTAATGGGACATGAATGATAATGTTTCCAAGTATAATAATAATTCTATTTTTAGCATAAATAAGAAGAGAAAGTTGGACTTGAATTCTTCTTATCTTTGGCACTGTAGACTTGCCCATATTGGCAAGACTCGCATGCAAAAGCTTCAACGTGAAGGACTTTTGGAAAGTATCAATGATGGATCATATGATAAATGCGAATCTTGTATTTCTGGGAAGATGACAAAGAAACCTTTTAATAATAACATTGAAAGGGCTACAGATTACTTGGTTTAATAATACAAATGTGTGTGGACCATTTAGGATTGTGTCTAGGAAAGGGTGGTCTAGCTACTTCTTAACCTATACTGTTGATTTAGTCGTTATGGTTTGTTTTACTTGCTTAAACATAAACATGAGGTATTTGAAAAAATTTAAGGTATTTAAATCAGACGGTACAATTAGCAATAGGGAAAGAAGATTAAAGCTCTTCGGATCCCGATTGAGGTGGTGTTTATTAAGCCAGAGTAAAGGATTATCTAGGTAAGAATGGAATAGTACATCATCTTACTTCTCCATATACTCCACAACAAAATGGTGTATCTGAAAGGAGAAATCGCACATTATTAGATATGGTACGATCTATGTTTAATCTTACAACTCTACCATTATCCTTTTGGGATTATGCCTTAGAATCTGCTGTTCGTATTCTAAATATGGTTCCCACAAAGAAGGTTGATAAGACACCATATGAAATATGGCATGGCAAGGTACCGAATTTGTCTTATTTAAAGGTCTGGGGTTGCGAGGCGTATGTGAAACGTGACTCAGCTGATAAACTCCAACAGAGATCTGTTAAGTGTATCTTTGTAGGATACCCTAAGGAAACTATGGGTTACTACTTTTATTTTCCACCTGAAAACAAAGTAATTGTTGCTAGGTATGGAGATTTTCTTGAAAGAGATCTCATATCTCAAGAATTCAGTGGGAGAGATTATGATCTAGAAGATGATCATATGGATACATTACCTTCTGAAAACACTAGCGAAATTCCAGTAGAACCTGAAAGTCTGGGTCCTCCATCGGAATTAATTCCTGTCCGTAGGTCTGAAAGGACTAAACGTGCACCCAACCGTCTGTGTCTAAACATGGAGGTTGAAGATGATGTAGTAGGGGATCTTGGAGAACCTGCTAATTATAAAACTGCCATGCTTGACCCTGATAAGGTAATATGGCAAGGTGCAATGGATGAGGAAATGAACTCCATGAAAGTTAATGAAGTCTGGATTGAAGTAGACCCTCCTTCCAATGCTAAAGTAGTAAGGAGTAAGTGGCTATTCAAGAAGAAGACTGACATGGATGGTGAAGTACACACCTATAAAGCTCGTCTGGTAGCTAAAGGCTGCACTCAAACCTATGGGATTGACTACGAGGAAACGTTTTCTCCTGTAGCAGACATTAGAGCTATTAGGATTCTCATAGCTATAGCAGCGTACTATGATTATGAGATTTGGCAAATGGATGTTAAAACTGCCTTCTTGAATGGTCGCTTAGATGAAGACATCTATATGGAGCAACCTGAAGGGTATGTTAATCCAAAATATCCAAACCGTGTATGCAAACTTCAAAGATCTATTTATGGTTTGAAGCAAGCATCACGTCAATGGAATAAACGATTTGATGAGGAAATCAAGAAGTTTGGATTTACTCAAAATCGTGATGAGCCATGTGTATATCGCAAAGCTAGTGGGAGTAATGTAGTATTCTTGATCCTATATGTTGATGACATATTAATCATGGGAAACAACATTCCAAGACTTAAGGAAGTTAAGGATTATCTTGGAAAGTGTTTTTCTATGAAGGATTTAGGAGAAGCTGCATACATTCTGGGAATTAAAATCTATAGAGATAGATCTAAGCGGTTAATTGGACTTAGTCAAAGTGCTTACATTGACAAAATATTGAAGAAATTCAATATGCATAACTCTAAGAAAGGTTATTTGCCAATGGAAGTCAAACATGAATTAAGTAATGAGATGTGTGCTTCAACACCTGAAGAGGTGGCTTACATGAAGAAAGTACCTTATGCTTCGGCTGTAGGATCTATTATGTATGCTGTTAGATGCACAAGGCCAGATGTGGCGTTTGCTCAAAACTTGGTCAGTCGATATCAACAGAATCCAGGGAAGCTCCACTGGGTTGCTGTTAAACATATTCTGAAGTATCTGAGGAATACGAGAGATATGTTTTTAGTGTATGGAGGGAAACCAGATACAGAACTTAATGTTACAGGGTTCTGTGATGCGTCCTGGCAAAGTGATAAAGATGATACGAAGTCTCAGACGGGTTATGTCTTTGTCGTCAATGGAGGAGCAGTAGACTGGAAGAGCAAGAAGCAGACAACAATTGCAATGTCTGCAACACAAGCTGAATACATGGCTGCTTCAGAAGCTGCAATGGAGGCTGTTTGGATTAGGAAATTTGTTGGAGATCTTGGAGTGATGCCTTCAATAAAAGAGCCTATTAATATGTATTGTGACAATTCTGCTGCAATCATATTCGCCAATGATTCTGGAGTTATGAAAGGCGCCAGACATTTTCTACGGAGATATCACTACGTTCGAGAACAAGTCGAGAGTGGTGAAATCAAAATATTAAAAGTTCACACAGATGATAACTTAGCTGATCCTTTCACTAAGGCTTTACCTAGAGGAAAGGTTACTGATCATGCCAATGGAATTGGACTTCAATTAGCTAGTAGTTTCATGCATACCTGTGATTAGTATTTGGATAAAGGATATTGTAAACATTATTATTTGATGAAATAAAATATTGGTTATGTTTATTTTTGTTATTTAATTTTGTATCCTATTTTGCATGTTTTAAATCCTTAAATAATGAATTATTCTAAATGTCCGTTCTCAATTAATGATATGGGAATATTATTAAATTAAGACAAATCTAAATTGTGGTCGGATATACTTGAAAGTATATTGATGTGATTACATGCCAAATTTAGATGATATTCAATGAATTAAATATAGGACTTATCCCAACTATATGATTGTACTTTATGGATCTTGTCATTAAGTAAATCATAAAATAGTTATCCTCAGACTTGAGATACCAGGAAACTGTCATGGATCTAGTGTATTTCTGTGAAGCAATTTAACGCTACATGTAACTGGTAGTTATACTGATTGTTTTCATAAGTGTTGCAAAATTCATATGTTTTGCTTGTAGTCAATAAGGGATTTGTTTCCTTTAAATTCATTTTGAAGTTTAATACAGCTGGGCCCCTTGCGGGATTAGTAAGATGTATGTGTAGCCACACCCAAGATTTTCTAGAATACGTTTAGAATATTTGGTAATCTTGCTCAATCAGATAAAACGAGAAACAGAATCAGTTAATTAAGGAATGACTGAGAACCATATCCTTATTAACACTGTATTAGAAACAAAAGGATAATAATAATGATGAATCGTTAAAAGGTTTTGTCCAGGAGACCTTACTCGAGTCGTACTAGAGGCATCGGCGTGTAACTAGACACTTACCGATGTGATCACACTATTAAAATATGTCTAAGTGGGAGCTGTTAGTTTATGGACAATAAATTAATAGTCGTGTGTTAGGATCGAACTCGAGACCACGAGATTGCACACAATACGTAAAGAGTTAGCAAATTAATAATTATATTAAATGTAATATATTTATTAAATACACGAAAATGTTTAACGGTCATTAAGTATTTAACGGTAAATGACTAACGAATAAAGGGAAGGATTAACTTTGTAAAAGGAAGTCGAGAAGGTTCCAGAACACCCCATGAAGGTGGTGTATTAGCCGGTTATAGGCAAGAGGGGAATAGGAAAAGATTTTGTTTCCTTTTCCTAATAGAACTTGACTTGGGCTCTAAGTTTGGTTAGCCTATATAAACAAAGGAATTAAGGGATCAATAGAGAGAAGTTTTGTACACATAAAAGATCCCTAAATTTTTCTTTGTTCTCCCTTTTGTTCGATCGGCCAAAATCAATCCTAATGGGTTTTTTTTGTTTGATCGATTTTAAACCTAGAAACTTTTTCTTGTTTTCAAACTAGTCTTTTGGTTAACTTGTTTCTAAAACATATGTACAAGAACGTGGTTTAATCTCACTATAGATTAAATCTTGGATCGATTAACAAAACTTGGTAAGGGGTTAATCAATAGATCCACATAAACCCTAATTGGGGTTAGATCAAGAACAAAGAAAACAAGAACGATTCTTGTGCTCGTGAGAATCCAAAGGTATGTAACCCGACCCGGTTAATTATATGCATGTTAATTATGATTTGTTATCGCTTCCGTTATTACGTGCTTTGTTGGTTTATTTAGATTATAATATTTATGCATGCTAAATTTTAACAATACCCACCCCTTTAGACCTTCAAAAACTCAACTACAATTCATGGAGTGCCTTCTTTAAACGTTTTTGTCAAATGTATTCCGTAGAATATCATCTAAACGCCTCGTCCACATCGATAAGTACATCTCCTGTTGATCCCACCTATGAGGCCAACGACTCTCTTGTGGTTATGTGGATGTATTCCATGATCTCTTCCAAATTGGTGGACATGTTTATTCATGATAGTAGCAATGCATACATTGTTTGAAAACACTAATTTTTCATGACAATAAGGATGCACGGATGATTCAACTTGACAACAAGATCCGTAATATGAAAATTGGCAAACCTTCCGTCAATTACTACTTTCAAGAAATCAAGAACAAAGCCGATTGCCTCGCCAACCTTGGATCTATGATAGGTAACTCAAGCCTCGTTACATACGCTATCAATGGCCTTCACACTTGGTTTCTTGAGATACCCCGTTTCATCCGTCATATGAACCCACGTCCCATGTTTGACGAGGTTAGGTCTAAGGTCCTTCTTGAGGATAATGACATGAGTCATTATACACCATTTACATCCGTTTTTAACCACTCCTCCTCCTCATCACCTACCGTATTAGTGGCCATGAATTTGGGCTCCAAGCACCCTAATACTATGAGCACTTTAGGATTTGATGTATGTCATAACTTCTAACGTGGTGCTTGCAGGTATGGTGTAAGATGCAAGTTTGTACATGCGGATAATGGCCTCTGACCTATAACTACTTCCCTTCCTATGAATAATAGTCGGACCACAAACACAAATACTCGGTCTTTTGGTAACACAAGATATGCATAACAAACCCAAAATAAAACACCACAGGCTTAATCTACTCAAACGCAACCTGCTTATCCAATACTCAGGTCCAACAACAGAATGTTCATTATGTTTATTTGCAAGCTGGGCCAGGCCCATACCATTTTTCAACCCCTACTTACCCAGTTGTCCGATACCCGCAAGCCCACCTTATGACATCCTAGCCTGTACAAATAGCCTATACGGCCTAACCTATTCCCTAACTGCCTCTAACAGTCCACACGGCCTAGACCACCCATCAGGCCAACCCGGTTATAGTATGCATTTTCTATAACAGAGTGACCCGTATATATACCCGCATCCACAGTTTGGTGTCTCGGCCAATGGTGGATCCCCGTATGTTCCTACTATGCTTCCTTAAGCCTTTCAGACGATGACATTGCTCGGTCCCGATCGGCATATGGACAGGGGAGCTTCTTCACACTTGGCCGACAACACATGTATACTTACTTCTGTTGGTAATAAGAGTATTTACCCATCTGTATATGTTGGCAATAGTCAATCTATACCTGTCATTAATACGAGAAATAGTTTTTTTACACCACATAAGCCATTACACCTTCATCATATTCTTGTCTTACCCAACATTATTAAAAACTTAATTTATGTACGTAAATTTACTAGAGACAATAAGGTTTTTGTTGAATTTGATGAGTTGGGTTTTCTGTGAAGGATTACCGGACCAGAAAGCTCCTTCTCCGCTGTAATAGGAGTGGTATTTTTACCCCGTTCACACCCAACCGCCTACAAACAACGAGTTTACATTTCTTTCTTTCAGTCCTACTACGTGACATCGACGTCTCGGGCATCCTGGCGAAGACATGCTACGTCGTCTCGAGTCTAGTAATTTAATTTTTTGTAATAAAACAAAGCAGTCCACTTTGTGTCATGCTTGCCAACTTGGTAAACATATTAGACTTCCCTTTATAGTTTTGAGTCATGTGTTAAGGCTATTTTTGACATTGTACACTCGGATGTGTGGACTTCACCCATTACGAGTAGCAGTGGAATAAAATATTATGCTATTTTTTTAGATCGTTACTCGCATTTCTTATGGGTTTATCCTTTACGTAACAAGTTTGATTTGTATGATAATTTTGTTTAGTTTCGTGCTTTTGTTAAAAATCAAATTAATGTCGACATTAACGCTTTGCAATGTGTCCACGAGGGTAAATTTGACAACACTCGTTTTCACAACCTATTTCAACACCATGGCATTCAGTTCCGGTTCTCCTGCCCTAAGACCTCTCAATATAATGGAAAGTCAGAACTCATGCTTCGTACAATAAACAACCTAATTTGCACTTTACTATTCTAGTCACACATGCCACCTATTTATTGGGTGGAGGCATTACATATGGTTGTCCATCTTTTGAATATTTTGCCATCAACCGCCATTCAAAACAACATCCTTTTCACCAAACTATACAACACGAAACCTACCTATGATAACCTTCATATGTTTGGATGTCTTTGTTATCTATACATGTAGGTTGGACACAAACTATTACCCCGCTCCACACCATGTGTCTTCATTGGTTACCCATCTAATCACCGAGGATATCGCTACCTCAACCTTGCTACTAACAAAATTATACTCTCTCGTCATGTCAAACTTAACGAATATGTATTCCCATTTGGTTCCATGGTACTCACTTCTCCCCATCATATGATTTTTTTTAGTTCATAATTTTTTGCCTCTACCTCCCACCAATACACCATCGACATTACCCACTAACCCAACACCTCAAGCCGACCCAATACCTTAGACACTATCTCTAACAGCCCAATTACCACTCCCCATATGGCCTACACTTCCACCTCACCTCCTACCAGTCTAACCGCTCCCTCTGCTACCTAGTCTACTAGTTCACTCCAAATAACGCCTGATACCTAATCAAGTTCGGCTCACACCACTCTAGACCCACCACAACAATATACATCCGCTTAAATCTCATCTAATACATACCTGATGGTCACTCATGCTAACGATGGAATTTTAAAACCTGTTAGTCGTTTGTCTTTACACACCTCTACTACTTTACCTATTCCTCATTCTCATGTCCATGCCTTGCGTGATCCTTTTTGGCTAAAATTTATGTTAGATGAGTATAATGCTTTGATAAAAAAATGTGGATTCTTATGCCCTGTCCAACTAATATGAATATTGTGCGTTCTATCTGGCTTTTAGGCATAAATTTAATGCAGATGGATCTCTTAGTCAGTATAAGGCTTGTCTTATGGTGAATGCACGTAGTCAGCAGTTAGGAATTGATTATGATGAGACATTTAGTCGGTTATCAACCCAGCCACCATTCGCATTGTTCAGAGTCTTGCAGTTTCTTGGCACTGGCTAGTTCTACCTCTGGTTATTATGTGTTCCTATTCATCAGCTTAACATTCTACCTCTAGTTATTGTGTATTCCTTAGGGACAACCTCTTTCCAAGCGCAAGGCTACATTAGCTAGGTCGAGTACGGAGGCTGAATACTGAGGTGTTGCTAATGTTGTTATGGAAATTGCATGGGTGCATAATCTTTTGTCTGAGTTGCATGCACCTATTTTTACTACCACTATGGTCTATTGCGACAATGTTAGTGCTGTCTATTTGTTTACTAATCCAGTTCAACACCAACGCACTAAACACATTGAGATTGATATTCACTTTGTGCGTAACTTTGTGGCCGAAGGTCTTGTTCGTGTCTTGCGCGTGCCGTCACGGTTTCAATACGCTGATATTTCTACGAAGAGTTTTCCTAGTGATTTATTTCAAGATTTTCGCACTAGTTTGAATGTTCGTAGGCCTCCCGCTCAAACTGTAAGAGTGTATTAGCCGTATGTGTTACGCCTGCTTATTATGTTCAACCTATTGTTAGCCTATTGTTCAAGCCATGAGTTGTATTATATATACACGATTATGCTAATAACATTTGTAAGGACTGATATCAATTCTAATACAAATTCTTACACGTCATAAATGAATCTATATGTCGAGTTCAAAATATTGGTAGAACGGACACATTAATATAAACATATGGTATGAGATTGGCCTTTATGACTTCTATTATTTGTTCATACATGGATTAAAACTTATTATTAAAAACTACATGTAAATCAGATGCCTTCACATACTACTCCAGTAGCACAACAAAGGCACCATGCGTCAAGACGACATCCTGTGTACATTATTGTTCCATCCAGAGGCACAAGCAATTGGAAATATCTTCGCACACCCAGTCTATACACTCATGAGGTTCATAATTACGCACAAAAAAAATTTCTAATGGATCTTCACCAGAAGCCCTCAATAACCATAACCAAATTCAAATTAATCCAATTTTGATCCACCAAATTTCAATTACTTTAAATCCCCATTTCCAAAATCAATGATCTTTCATTTCCCCTAATTAATTTCATCAAAATAACATTGGGTTTTTCTCATGGGTGGGAAATCTAAAGGTGTAGAAGATTCTAATAGTTGGACATGGATTTTTCAAAAAAATAAAGATCTTAAGGCAAAACCTATTAGCAAACCATTCACTAAGGAGGTGGAACACATCACATCATCATTTTACATCATGAACTTTCTGGATCATATAAACACAAAGGGTTTATGGAAGGTATGTGCACCTTATGGTCGTCTTGTTGATGTGTATATTGCCAATAAACGTTCAAAACTTGGTAAACGCTTTGGTTTTATGAGATTTGGAGGTGTAAAAGACCCTAATGAATTTGTCAAGTTTTTAGCAAATCTCTGGATCGGAAACTTTCATGTGTTTTTTGAAGTAGCAAGATTCCATAGAAATGATAAACGAGTTGGGTATGTACAAAATTTGAAGCAGACAACATTACCTAACAAAAGCACATCGGAACATAGTGCTATGATGCAAACTAATGTAGTAAAAAAGAGTTCACAAAAGCCGTATTTTGCTTTAGTTGTGCATGGGAAACAAGGTACGAATGTCTTAGTGTCTTCGGCTGATAAGGTTTATAATATAGTTCTATCTGGTCATGATTTTATAAAAGTCAAAGATACGACGAAGGTGGTTTTGGTCAAAGTAAAGGCTTTTGAAACAATGAGCAGTATGTATCGGCTATGCAGAAATGAAGGTTTTTCAAACCTTAAAATTCATCATATTGGTGGGTTATGGGCGTGGATCAATTTTCTCTCGGTTGATTCTTGTAACGCGTTTAAACGGAACCAAACTTTACTGAGGTTATTCTCTTTAGTAAAGACCGTGTCTCCTAATTTTTGTGTTGATGAAAGAATGATTTGGGTGGAAATAAGTGGCCTCCCACTCTGTGCGTAGGGATCAAATGCTTTTAAGAAAGTAGCAAGTGCCTTTGGCAAGTTTATGTTCTTCGAATCGGATCAGAACATGACCATGAGCACGGGTAGAATTTGTATAGCTACGAGGCACAAGAAATTTCTATCAGAAGAAATTCAGGTTATGATTAACGGGGAGTCTGTTAACTATAAGAAACACTAGGAAAAACAAGATTCGAAGGTCGGGGAGGATGGAACAAATAAGTAGCCATATTATTGATGATGAGAGAAAAAAGGAAAGATATGTGTGTGATAGGAGAGAAAAACACACACACACCTTATGTGAAATGTTACAAATGAATCCTCTCCCCTCCTATGGAAGTATAGGAGGGGGTATTTATAGTCTTTTTGTCGGTTTCCTAACTATCATAATGTTGACTAGTCAACACATTTATTGTCTAGTCAACACATTTATTGTCCTAGTTCATAACCGACACGACTTAATGTAATTCTGTTTTAGTCACCATATTTTAAGGCTAACAATCTTCCCCCAATATGTGGACACATACGGAATTACTTACAATGTTCCTATCATGTACAAATACAACAGAAATAAAGTCTTCCAAAGCACTTCCAAAGCTGAAGTTGTCTTGTGAGTTCTCTTGGTCTTGAAACTTGTATTCCAGCTTGGATCTTCATTGTCTTTACTTGTTCTGGAACCATTGTAGTATGCATGAACTGGATTAACTTCCCCCCAATTCATGCAGCATGTCTTGAAAAGCTTTCTTCATAGACTCCTTTTTGGCGAAGTTTCTGAATCAGCTTCCCCCCAAACCAACATCCCTATCTTGAGCAGATTCTGAAACATTGATGTAGCTTGAACAATCTTCTACTTGTCATCAAAGTGCACAGCGGAATTTTGTAGAAGTCAAAACACACCAACGACTACTGCTTCTTGTCATCAGGGCTTGGTGAATATTCTCGTATTCTGTAGGCTATTGTCGTGATCACATGGGGAAGTAAACCCGATATATCAAACTTGAAACTGAAGTAAAATCCCCCAAATTTGTTACTTAATCTTGCACTGTTGTTGATTGAAGAACGGTGTAGAAGAAAATCTCTAAGTACCTTATACCCAACATCAAAAGTATAAGAAGTACAACACCTCTTGAAATTATCCACATCGACATCTGCGTGTGACACTGAGTACTACAACGTAACTCCTTTAAGTGATAGTTATCCAGGTCTTCATCCAACCACCCCTTGACTTCTGGAAACTAGATAATCCAAGTCTTAATCATAACTGTATACGTTCAAGCAAGTCATCAATCGATAGAAAATAGAAGAAAGTCTCGATGATGAAATAAGTAGACGCCTTCGTGAAACCCACTTCAATGTCAAATAAGGGATACCAAATCAACTTCGTGATCACTTGTCATCGTAGTCCGAATCCTTAACCGTTTGTCGTTTTAGTGAATCTTATAAGGATCGTTTTAGCAATAAGTGTTGTGTTTGCTTTGGTGTTTATATTTTGATTTGTCTTGATGATACTACCAAATCAGCAAACCACACACACGAATCGCTCCTGTGCTCTGATGCCAATTGTTAACCATAAGAAACACTAGGAAAAACAAGATCCGGAGGTCGGGGAGGATGAAACAAATAAGTAGCCATATTATTGATGATGAGAGAAAAAAAGGGAAAGATGTGTGTGTGATAGGAGAGAGAAAAACACACACACACACACCTTATGTGAAATGTTACAAATGAATCCTCTCCCCTCCTATGGAAGTATAGGAGGGGGTATTTATAGTCTTTGTGTCGGTTTCCTAACTATCATAATGTTGACTAGTCAACACATTTATTGTCTAGTCAACACATTTATTGTCCTTGTGTTGGTTTCCTAACAATCATAATGTTGACTAGTCAACACATTTATTGTCTAGTCAACACATTTATTGTCCTAGTTCATAACCGACACGACTTAATGTAATTCCGTTTTAGTCAACATATTTTAATGCTAACAATCTTCCCCCAATATGTGGACACAAACGAAATTACTTACAATGTTACTAACAAGTACAAATACAATTAAATAAAATCTTCCAAAGCGCTTCCAAAGCTGAAGTTGTGTTCTGATTTCTCCAGTTCTTGAAACTTGTATTCCAGCTTGGATCTTCATTGTCTTTACTTGTTCTGGAACCATTGTAGTATGCATGAATTGGATTAACTTCCCCTCAATTCATTCAGTATGTCTTGAAAAGATTTCTTCATAGACTCCTTTTTGGCGAAGTTTCTGAATCAGCTTCCCCCCAAACCAACATCCCTATCTTGAGCAGATTCTGAAACATTGATATAGCTTGAACAATCTTCTACTTGTCATCAAAGTGCACAGCGGAATTTTGTAGAAGTCAAACCACACCAACGACCACTGCTTCTTGTCATCAGGGCTTGGTGAATATTCGTTCGGGGGTGCATGCGAGAAATCAGCATCTATTCTTCTCATGTTTGTAGAATACTTCACAAACCATTCTTAGTGAAGTAGTATACACTACTTCCCCCTGGAAGTTGACATGGTAACATCAAAGTCAATTAAGTCCCGGATGTACACATTTTACCCCATGATGGTTGCGAACTCTCGGAAGCATCATTGTTGTGTACGTTCATATACTCGAGAAGTTCTTGTCATAAGCACAAATCTTGATATACAAAAGAATCATTACCCTCTTGACTTCAGAAACCGTAGACGAGATGAAGCAAGAATCAAGAACACTTGGTATAATCAAGGTCTTGTGAATGAATGTCATCGAAGAACTTTGAAGATTTTGCTTAGACTGTGAAGTATCTTTGTCTTGGAATAGCACAAAAATACCCGTAAGAAGTGCTGATTACATCTCAACCTTTAAACTCTCTGGCTAACTTACCAACCTCGTATTCTATAGGCTATTGTCGTGATCACATGGGGAAGTAAACCCGATATATCAAACTTGAAACTGAAGTAAAATCCCCAAATTGTTAACCATAAGAAACACTAGGAAAAACAAGATCCGAAGGTCGGGGAGGATGGAACAAATAAGTAGCCATATTATTGATGATGAGAGAAAAAAGGAAAGATATGTGTATGATAGGAGAGAAAAAAAAACACACACACACACACCTTATGTGAAATGTTACAAATGAATCATCTCCCCTCCTATGGAAGTATAGGAGGGGGTATTTATAGTATTTTTGTCGGTTTCCTAACTATCATAATGTTGACTAGTCAACACATTTATTGTCTAGTCAACACATTTATTGTCCTAGTTCATAACCGACACGACTTAATGTAATTCCATTTTAGTCAACATATTTTAATGCTAACAGAGTCTTTCATGGTTTGTGTCCAAGAATTAGGGACTCGATGTATTGATATCTTAGACTACTCTAAATCTGTTAATTCTGATTTAGAACACGTAGACGCTGATCACCATTCTAAAGAAAATGATGTGCCTTTGGAGGATAATTGGGATGAATATTTACAAAAAATGAATGAGTTAAATGATTTGGAGGTGAAATCTGATGTTGAACAACATGATGGGAGTATCAGTGAGAAACAATCTCCTTGTATGGACGATAAGCAGAATGAAGATAAAGTTCTTTCTGGGGATGAATCGAGTATGAGTTGTCCCCCGGGTTTCAAGCAGTTTAAGAACCACAAACAACTTACACCTAAACATTCTTCTTCATCTAAAACTAGTAAATGCTCGACTTCTTTTGCTAGGTACAGAAAGAAAGACATTCGGGGTATCTCTCTTATTCATGAGATATCCCGTATGATTGAAGTAGGAGAAACTTTGGGTTATGATGTAAGAGGATGTAAACAATCATTGCACAAAATAATTAATGGTATAGGTGTGTCGATTATTGATAAATGAATGTTTTATCTTAAAATATTCGGGGCTCTAAGAAACGTAAGAAACGCGGATGGATCAAAGATTTATGCTTTAAGAACAATGTTCATTTTCTAGGAGTTCAAGAGACAAAGATGACCAAACTCGAGTTGTTTTGTCTCAAGTCAATGTGGGGTAATTATACATTTGATTATGCATGTAGTTTAGCTCGTGGAAGGTCAGGTGGTTTGGTCTTCATTTGGGATCCAAGTATGTTTGTTAAAATGAATATATGGTATGGCGATTAATATATCATTGTTGAGGGTAATTGGGTTAATTCTGATGATATGTTCTACATGGTCAGTGTTTACGGGCCTCAAGAGAATACATGTAAAGCATCTTTGTGGTCTATGCTCCTTGATTTCATGCATCATCATAGAGGAAAATATATTACGTTTGGCGATTGGAATGAAGTTTGTGAAAAAGCTGATAGGTATGGGTCTTTCTTTTCTCGGAAGGAAGCTAATGTTTTTAATTCTTTCATTAGTGATGCAGGTCTGGTCGATTTACCTTTGGGTGGTCTATCATTTACATGGATGAATAAGGCAGGAACGAAGATGAGCAAGCTAGATCGGTTCTTAATATCCTTAAATGTTTTTGACTCTTTACCTGATTTAAAAGTTTTGACATTGGATAAAGTATTATCTGATCATAATCCTCTCCTTTTATGTGTTAAGAAACTTGATTATGGTCCCATCCCTTTCAAGTTCTTTCACTCATGGTTGCAAAGAAATGAGTTGGAAAATATTATTAAAGACACTTTTAATGATCATAACCAAGAAAACACAGGCGAAACATATTTGAGTGATATTTTTCGAGACTTGAAGCAGTGAATAAAGGCTTGGCAGATTTCTATGAAACAAACAGAGAGCAACAGGAGACATGTGGTTCAGAATAAGTTAAAAGAGCTTGAAGAGAAAGTAGATGCTTGTAGAGCTACAGATGAAGATAGAGATACTCGTATTCGGTTGTTACGAGAATGGGATGACCTTGAACGAGTGAAGGCTATGGATTTGGTTCAAAAAGAACGGATTAAATGGGATATATAGGGCGACAAAAACTCTAAATTTTTCCATGGTTTGATTAATTAAAGAAGACAGTATCAAACGGTTCAAGGGCTTATGATTGATGGTGTTTGGGTCGAGGATCCACATCAAGTGAAAATGGCATTTTTAGATTTCTTCAAAGGGAAATTTCAGGCATAAGACGTTTCTGTAACTTTTTCTCCATTGAGTAATGGTTTGGTTCTTTCTCTTGATGATGTTACTTCATTAGAATGTATGATCACGGTGGAAGAAATAAAAATAGCAGTGTAGGATTGTGGTTGTAATAAGGTGCCGGGTCCAGATGGCTTTACATTTCTCTTGGTAAAGATGTATTAGGATTTAATAAAGGACAATGTTGCCTCATCCATGTTGGAGTTTTTTTACTGGTGGAAAACTAGAAGGGGAGGTTGAATAGTTTTCTAAATTTTTGAACTTTTAAAACTTGTAAATCAATTTGTTTGAAACTTTTAATGAAGTTATCTAGATATTGATAGTTGAGAAGTAAGAGGTGTAAGAGTAAAGAGAAGATAAAGTAAAGAAAGAGTTCACCAGGACACAAGTATTTATACTGTTCAGTACAAGGACACCTTCCTTGCCTTACTCCACTCCCTGAGTCACCTACTCGAGAGTTTATTAAACACTAGTCACCGAGCTCCTTTCACTTGGCGAAGAAGCCTTCACTGAATTTCTCACACACAAGAATTGATAATAACACAACTACACTTGATATACAACTAACAATACAACAATAAATCACAGCAAGATGATCTCTTGAAAGAAGTAAGAAGAATCAAGGATCAAGAAACTTTTGAGGCGTGCTTGAAACTTTTACATATTTGGCAATTCCTTTCTTGAAGTGAATTACCTACACAAGAAATTTGAAAGAGATGCTAGAGAGAGAGATCAGTAGATTAGAGAGAAGATTAGATGAGAAAGGTGTGTGAAAACATAAGAAATGGCTTGGTATTTATAGCCAAAATTTTTACTGTAGGCCAATTCTTCCGGTGCTGTTGACAAAGGGCACTGGCTTGCAAAACTAAGGGCACCGGCATATAGTAATAAAATCTGAATTTTAATTTGCAAAATCTTGAGATATCTTGTGTAATCTTGTAAGATTTTCCTTGGATTCGCTGCATTTGATTATATACTAAATAAGAACATAAGTGTAAGATGATTTTGTGTAAAGTTAGGGTTTTAAACGAATTTGTATGCTTTTTCAAGTTGCATGTGTTTTTCTACAAAGATGGGAGATAGTAAAGAAATCATGTTTGTGAGATAATAAGAGGTTTGAGAAAGATGGTTTTGTTATGTTTTGTCATTAAAAAAACCTTAGCCTAAGTTGATTGTAAAACGTTTTATTTAAAACCGGTTTATTTGTATTAACAATCTCCCCCTTTTTATTGATGACAAAACATATTAGGGATGATTAGACTTGTATTTAAACTTGGTTACGTTCTTCCCTTTTTTTCAAAACAAAAATGGAATGCAAATGTGTGAGAAATGTAGAGATATTGTCAAGATGGTAAGCTCCCCCTTGGTGAATGCTATGATAACTATCAAACAAATATGTTAGAAACAATTAGATATGCTCCCCCTTGCTTTGAGAGTACCTACAAAGAAAAGTTATGGGTCCAAGAAATAGAAATAGCCTCTGTAGTACCGGCTGGCCGGTGCTGTCCTATGAAAGGCACCGGTTCGTTAGCTAATGGCACCGGCTGACTTTAAAAAAGTCAAAGTCCACGAATTTTGAACATAATTTAGAATGGTAAAGAGATAACAATATAACACAACTAATTTTATTAGAGAGAGCATAAAGACATTACAATAAGACAAGAGATTCTTAACGAAGGTTCCTAATGAATCTATTATTTCGTTCTACTACTTAAGTCTTATTATTAGATGTTGTGCGTTATGACATTTAGGCGGTCGAGAATGTGGTTGAGAATGAATCTCATTTCTCCTTGGAGGTTTTTGACCAAGACTTGAGTCCTTTGGTCAATGTTCTTAATACAACTCAAGATTGAGCAAGGTGAAGAGGGTTGATAGGATCCCAAAGGCGGAAGAGGTGGGATTATAATGGTGGAGTGGCAAGCATGTGGAGGGAGAGGAGGAGTTTTGGTTTATCTCTGGAGTTGGCGAAGGAAAAGTAGAGTCCATAGGAGGAATAGGAGGTGGCTCATTTGCCAAACGTTCAATGGTTGCAAAAGATGGTCTAGGAGGTAATGGATTTGTTGTTGATGGTGGAAGATCACCTAGCACATCGAGTAGAGATGGAGAAGATGGTAGAGTAAAGAACAAGAGTTCAATGGGATCAAGGTTAATAGCTACCGGTGAGGTGAGCTTGGATGGTTGAGTAGGAGCGGGTGGTGGCGTAGTCAATGGAGGAGGAGTTGACTTAGGAGTAAGCAAGCATTTTTCATTGGAGTTAATTTTTATTGGAGATAGTGGTGGAGAGGTTATTGGAGAAGTTGGTGGAGCTCCCGATGTGTAGTCCGATGGTGGAGAGAATGGTTGATAGGGAGGAGAAGAAGTTCTTGGATTGACAAAGCAACATGGCCTAACACTAATTCTTGCGGTTCATTTTAGATTAGTTTTGTTCTCTTTAGGCATTGTGAAGAAAGGTAAGACACAAGAGGTAGGAGTGAAGAAGAAGGGCAAGAATTGTGCACTATTTATAGAGGAAGATTTGAGTTAGACTTAAATGTTTTGCTTGTTAACTTAGTTAAAATCTAATGATTAGATTATGGCTAAGGTCAACTTCTATTTTTAGAGCCTAAGTGATGTGACAATGAGGGAAAGTTTGAGTTTGAATTTGAAAAATTAGTATTTTAATACCATAGAACAGGTCTGCCAGTTCTGCCTGTGCTATTCTGAAAAGGGAGCCGGCTTGAAATTTGAATGGCACCGGCCGACGGGCAGATAGGATTTTTGAAGTAAGTTTTTTGAGTAAAGTTTTGATATGTTAGAGGTGCGGTTTTTTTTCTTGACTTGATGACAAAAAAATTGTTTATTTTGAGAGAAAAACCCTAAGCCTCCTTTTAATGTAGCTACAATGAACGTGTTTGAAATGACATATTAACCATGTGTTTCTTTGTATACATTCATGAGACAAGTCATACAACAACATTTTTATTTGTATTAAACAATGTAGTAAGAGGTAAGAGAATGATTTGACACAAATGAGGAAGTATTTTAAGAGAAAGACTTTTAAGGATTTTAGATTTCTAAAGTTGCGTAAGTTGGAATAGGTTCATTTTAGCAAGTAGATTTAACATGACCCCAACATTGCATGTGTAAGATGGATGTCAAGGTCATATTCTTTTCATCTTGGAAAAGGATATATATATTTTCATGTTTTATGTTGGTAAAACATGTGGAGTAGAAGAAATATCTTAAGAGGCAACTTGATATT
>BQNB010030155.1:2086-55124 GCA_026074375.1 Tanacetum coccineum
TTGTTTGTTAAGAGCCTTTTCAATTCAGTCCAGGTGATTTGATTGGCTTGATCTACTCCCATAGGTTGGGTGTATGCATTCCACCAGGACATGGCATCATTAGTAAGGGTACCAGTAGCAAATGTTACTTTGTTTTCCTTGACACATTTTCTTTGTGAGAAAACTGATTCGGTTTGTTTAAACCAGCGAATGAGGTCAACTGCTCCTTCTGTACCATTGAAGTAGAAAGGTTGATAGCTTATGAATTCTTTATAGTTTCCCGTTTCTGCTGTAAGAGTTCCAGTAGGTCCGATGTTCCTGTTGGGATTACTAGTACCCGCCATTGTTGCAGCTTGTGCTTCTAGAGCCGCAGTGACACTATCAGTAACTAGTTTCTTAATGGTAGCTTGAGTCATGGCCGGTGCTTCAGATGTTGACGTCCTTTTGGGAGGCATTCTATCAACATAAGACAACATGTAATAAGAATAATATCATAAATCTTAAAAATGTAATGCTTATTTGAAATGCTTAAAGTTCAAAAATAAGCATTGTTATAATGGTGCTATTGAAATCATGAATTCTAACAAGTATCTGATATAGAAATTATGGTATGATGATGAAGATGAAGACAACGATATAGGATATAAGATAAATGAATCGGTATTAGGAAACAACAAAGTAGAACGAGATTGCCATTGTATTATATTAAGAACAACTTGCCTTTATACTATACATAGTCAAGATTTGACAAGTGTTTTTATTTATACCACACATCCCGTGGCTAGGTTCTAATAAAAGCGATAACTAGGGTCTAATCTAATAGTCCGATGGACCTTCGATATTGTCTTCTATGTATTCAATATGGTCGAGAGAGTTCATCTAGATGATTCAAGATTTCCTCAATTAGCTCCTCGTGACGTTCCAGACTTGGCTTACGAGAGCTTTCTCCTATCTTAAAGTCTTGAGGTAGGACAGAAGTAGATGAGGATGATCGATCACAACCTCATTTCTTTGGTGGTAATAATTCCTCAGGAAGAAAGAATTCTTGAGGATTAAGCATTGATGATTGAGGTATGATAGTTGGAGGTGGGATATGTGATTTTTCAGCATAAAATGCTTGCAAAACTTTCATGTAGGGATCATCATGAAAGAGTGAAAGAGTTGGTAAAGCTATTGGAACTACACCAAATGAGTTTGAAGAGCTAGAATAAGTATTTCCCGTGAAGCTGGGAAATAATCCGGGGAAGCCGGGAGATAGTTCGGAAAGTTTGAGGAAAAGGAATCCTCAACATTGGAAGTAGGATGGTTGGGAGAAGACATCGTTCTGTTAACAACCCAGCGGTAAATAACATAAGTTATTTATATAATAATATAATAGTTATGTATCTTTACATACTATTCGGGAGATGTAGTGGCATGAAGGACTTTGATGAGAAAAGTAGTTATAGTTAAGGTTTTAACCTTGTTCTCTATAACCGTGGCTCTTGATACCAATCTTTAACACCCCATTTTGTCAAATATAGCAGTGGAAGCTAATCTGGGGTATTATTTCATAGTACAACAATCATAATCATAGAAAAATGAATCATAAAGAGACGTTTTTGGAAAATTATGTTATCATTCATTGATTCATCAGAGTTTTTACAAAAAGTGAGGTCCCAAAATCTATATGAAAGCATAAAGTTTGAATGATAACAGTTTAGCCATCTTCAAGTTCGTGCCACTCCGTTCCATAAGATGTTCAATTACCTAAGATAAACATGCTAAAAGGTCAACATAAAGGTTGAGTGAAATTCATAGGTTTATAGTAGACAGTTTTGAATACAAGCTCAATAGTGGGTTACGTTGTTATACACCCATAGTTTGTAATAATTGCAACACATACAATTATCATGAAAAATAGTATTATTGCCATAAGCTCATGACATCGAAACCTTAGGTTAAATAATCACAAATAATTGCCCCAACGGGTGTCTTTGCCAAAACACCCGTAAAGTTAGTCAAATGTGTGCTATTGGTTACCGACAGTATAGGTACACCAACAGGGAGTCCAGTCCCAAATAGATGAATTCACAGCATTCGCGCTTACCCCGACGAGTAATTAACAGTTCATGATAGTGGGGACTTAATGGCAAAAGTAGGGACTTAGCCAATAATGTATCAGGATACCATACAGAAAAATACTTGCATTCATGGTTTATGGCATGTATCCCTCTCGCGGGTTTAAGAAACATTTAAAAGACTGAATGCGAGGCTATGAACTCACCTTAACAGGGGAAATTTGATTGATGGCAAAAGTATATCAAGTGAAAGTAACGGCTTCGTCACACAACCTAGGTAATATGTCAAGTCTTAGTTTGATTGGATATGTTTTATGTCATAAATCCTTTAATGTAATATCATTTTGATTGAAACATTATAGAAATATTGTATCATTGTTCGGGCCATCATAATTCAGAGGTCATGTAGTAAACGTTTGAGGAACCAGGACACTTTAAATCGTAAATCCAACAAACTCGTCAAAACGTATACCCAAATGGAACTCTTCACATGAAGCTCCCTAGTAATGTGATACATTATAGTTTTAAGTTTCTTCAAAAGCTAGAATAATTTATTATATTTTTATATTAATGTAAAATATAATATTTTTAAAGTTGCAAAATTGGCAATATATACCCTTGGTTTATAAAAATTTTACAAGTTTAGTCCTTCTTATAAAAAGTATTGTGTATATATTATATATATATATAATATATATATATTTATATATAATATATATTTTATATATTAAAAACCTTTAAATTGAACTTAGAAATATAGGTCCTTATTAGTTCATAACTTTAAGAAAATGACATTTTCAGCCCCTTTGTTATTAAATTTCAGAAAGTTATGATATATACCCCTATGCATGGAAACTTTTGCAAAACAAGTCCAAAAAGCCATGCAAGGTTATTTTAAGATTCCAAATGATATTTGCAGGTTATAGCTTATTAGTATAAGCTAAAATAAGATTTTTTAACATAAAAAGTTTAGAAAAAGGATTCGTTAGCTAGAAAATCAAAACGGGTCATTTTTAGGGGTTTTATCAAAAACACATGGGTTTGAGGATTCAAAGCTTCAAAAATCTTTTAACAAGAGTTCATACATGATCTAATAAGCCTTATAAGAGTTATAAAACAGAATGATAGCTTGTTGAACGAGAATTTGAGCTTACAGGTTGAGAAATGAGTCGAATGGGGTTTTAGCACTCGTACGCCTAGTAACAACTTGAATGGCTTCGTTTCTTGGTTTCTTTGCTTTACTTCTACTCTTATAGCTTCTCCTTTTCCTTCTTGGCTACTTAGAACTTCATTTTGAGAGAGAAAGATAGAAGATTGAAGGTGTGAGTTTGAATGGAGGAAGGTGCGTTCCTTTTATAAGGTCGAATGACCCTTGATGAGCAAGTTATGGGTTTTCTTAGTGTCAAGACTAGTAGAGCTAATTCATGGCAGCTATAAGGGTGAGTATCACAAGCTAGGAGAGGTAGGATTGCAAGGTGGAAGGGTTTTGGGAAGGTTGTGTGGTCGCGGCTAAGTATAAGAAACAAGGAGGTGATGAGGCCTCTTGGTGACCAAGTAAAGTAGTTGGGGTGCTTGTAAGCAGCTTGGAGAAATAAAGGTAAGGTCATGGAGGTGCTTGCTTGGTTGCTTGAGTTAAAAATGGGTAAAAATGGATCTAAAGGTGTATCGGGTTGGATTAGGGTTTGGTTAGGGTTTTAGGGTTTTATTTTTGAGTTTAGGTTAGGGTTTAGGATAGATTAAGGTTTAGGATTAGTGTTAGGACTGAGATTAGGTCTTAGGATTAAAGTTTAGGGCTTAGTTTTAGGTTTAGAGTTTAGTTTTTAGTTGAAAGTGAAATTAGGGTTTTGGGTTTTGTTTTTAGGGTTTATGGTTTTAGGTTAGGGTTTAGGATGAATTAGGGTTTAGGTTTAAGGTTTAAAAGTCATACATCAAGTGCTTGTACCTTGTGTTAAAGTGGTGTAAAGTTTAAACATGGTTTAGAAGCTTAAATGACCTAATTAGGTTTTTAGGCATTATTGACTTGTATATTGAGCTTAAATGAGTTGTACATTAACTTTTTTAATGAATTGTACATTGATTTTGGAGGGGGAAATATAAATTCAAATATTGTGTATTGTTGTTTAAAGGCTGTACATACATTTGATATGTATACATTACATTAATTAGGTCTGATATAAACGTTAACGTTTAATGCTGTTTTGAAATAACATTTTGAAAAGTTTACGTTAAAATGGATAATGTACTTGGTATAATATGATTTTTATGTATATACTTGACATTTAGATGTTTACTATGATATAAACATAGATATAGATGGCTTTAGTAGGTTGTGTGAGCTCGTTTACTTTAGTTATGCAAGTTACATTGCATAATGGAACAAAGCGAAAATTTTCCTATTTAAAGGTGGTATATAAGATGATACATTGCTCTATGTAATAGATGGATAATTACATTGTATTCTAGTTTAATAGATGGATAATTACATTGGTGAAAATTATGTGTTGTTTATATATGCGGTCTTAGGATGCATCACAAAAACAAGTTCTAGAATTTATTTTACTACGGTTACACTGTCATAATCCTAAAGTAACCAATTCCAATGTTCCAGAAAAAGGCAAATAAAAACCATGCATAACATCATGTATTGGCGGATTAGACACACTCCACATCATGATGCCTCAATACTCAACTCAAAACAAGCTAAGGTATATTCTAAGGGAAACCTCGCTCACTCCTCAACTCAAATAAGCTAAAGGTATAACATCTAAGGGCAAACCTCACATTTTGGGGGTGGAATTTAAGGGTTTTTTTTGCTAGTAATATAAATTTCTATCCATGAGACGCTAATAATACATGGTTTTTTTCGGTATGTGTCATAAAAAAATTTAAATTAGGGTAAAAATTACCTCGTATGCTATGTTTCGATATATTACCCATCATTTTAAGGACAAAGCAAATGGCAAATGATAGAATAGTTTATAAGGCCTATTTTCTCCCTATATTTATGTTGAACATTGTCCCCAATGTTCTATAAAGGTACACGTAAAAATGAATAAAGGGATATGAAAGCAAGGAAAAGAAACTAGTACTCCCCTGGTTTGCTCATTGATGGAGAATAAACATGCAATAACTGGTTAAATCGTCCTCTAAGAATCATCCAATGAAACTTCATAAGAACTTCCAAGCTTCTTCTCGTCAAATATAACATGTAATCAAAGACAAAGACAACTATACCAAGCATGGAATTTGTGATATACAATTATACAATTATGAAATTAGGGTTGGACTCGATAAAGCCGTAAAGATAGGATGAGAGAATTGTCAAACTTGTTTGTTTTATAGGTTTATAACAGAAGATTAGAGATTTTAAATGTTATGCGAGTTTTATTTTCAAAAATAATTAAAAACTTTAAGTTTTCTGGACCTGGGCGTTTGACGCCGTCAGGAAAATCTTGACACCGTCACAGGTGTCGTGGTGACGGCGTCGCGTGTAAATCGTAACGCCGTCTCCACATTCTGTAAAAACGAAAATTTTATTTTTGATGAAAAATTTCCTGCACTCATTCTTATATGTTATTTTCCTATACAAAATGCTGCATAAAATCCCGGGAATTAACAATTCAATCATGTGACTCGAAACTGACACGAATTAATCTAAACAATTTATTTCAAATGCTTGAATTTGGTTCTAAAAACCGGATAATTCCCCTACACTTATTTTGTTGCAAAATACCTTTGATTGCAAATAAGACGAAGTTACAAACAAACAAAGCATGATTACAAACTAATTCAAACATAATAAAACAAACGTTAAGGGATTAAAACACACGACACTCCTAATGTGCAAGAAAAGTAAAATTGCGTTGCCTCCCAAGAAGCGCTTGTTTTTGTTCGAGTCACGAGCCTGACTCTACCCTTATTTAACAAATAAAGCGAAAGGTTCCCCTACACTTGAGTTCAAGTGCAGGTGATAGTAACGGCACACACCATGGTGGCGAGAAGGAGCCATATGCTGAAAAAGTATTTGTTAAATTTTGTGCTCCAACTGGTGTGTTTCTTTAATCCTAACTTTCTCTACTTCTTTTGGCCTAACGGGTGAATTAAGTCCTCTTCCTAGAATAGAACCTTCCTTAGATTCTAATTTCTAATCATCTTCTATCATCCCTAATTTTAAAAAAGCAACACCTAAGGATCCACTAAGTCCTAATAAACCCGGTTTAAATCCATAATGTTTCTTAGGGTCATCTACACATGGGCAATAATAGCAATAAATATCCTTAGGGTGGAAAGATGCCACATAAGGTGAAGGTGGTGTATGAATGGTTAATGGTTCTACTACCTCCATCCTAAAACTATCCGGACTATGTGGTTTGATGGGTGGTTGGGGACCTCATTCATCTCCTAGACTTACATCTAAGGTTGGAAAATTAGCTAAAGGCTTTGGTTGAGGCTTCGGTTCGTCAAAACTAGGAACTTCCTAAGAACTAAGAGGAATATCATGATTACAAGTATTCAAGCCTAAATACTCTATTTGTGTTTCGTCTAAAGGTTATACCTCCATCGGGGTTCCTAAAGTCTGTTCTACTTCTTCCGGGTAAGTCACGGGCGGTGTGTATTCCTCAAAATAAATAACGGGAGACCTTGGTAGGGAACTCGAGGTGCTTTTTTGTAAACCCCAACCCGTATTATCCATCGTACTTATAACGGGGCCCCCTATCTACATGCTCATCATAATCTAACCATGCCATGCACCTAGGTACCTGTACCGTAACCATATTATCCCTAACTATTTGAGCATTTGGATTTGCTATTGTTTCATCAGAAATAACGCTTGTTAGGTTGCTACATTTTTTATAATACTGTGCACAATCCTCTATGGCATACCATGCTCCTATATCACTAATCCTCCTAAGATACCCTTCTGTTGTTAAATTGATGATATAACAGGATAACGAGTCGATATGTTTAAGAAAGATTTCAATTAGGGTCCATATACTAAGACTATGATTCGGAACTTTTTGGATTATGTCTTTGAAACGAGTCCACAAATGGTAGAGAGATTCATCTTGATGTTGTTGGAACACCAAGAGTTGATTACGAAAGAATACATCAAACCTACCTACACTAGGATAACCATACCTATTCATTATAATTTACAAATTTACAAATATTACGAATAACGGACATAAAGAAAAAGATAGACTACAAGAAATCTAATATGCGGAAATTAAATCTTACTTGAAAGGATTCAAGTAAGTAGAACTAAGCTAAACTATGATCATTACCTAACTATTCCCTACACAGCGGCGCCAAAAACTTGATTGCGGTTTTCGTAAGGACTTCTACAAGAAGTTTTACAACTCCCTAGGCATTGTACCTAATCGTTGTAGTGTAGTATAGGCAAGACTCGAGGGTTGTTGTCGTTTTCTACGGGAATAGGTTGGGAAGGATTGATCACGGTCTAACAGAATTCTAAGGGTTGAGAGAAAATTATTTTTGTGTTTTTATATTTTATAAAAGCAGGTAAAATCATATATTTGAGAGGTTGGTTGGTTTTAGCTATTAAACTAAATGATAAACTAAACTAATGGTGACAACAACATAATAAAAGATTGTGTTTATTTAATCATGTATTACTCTCTAGATTGCTTCTCCTTGTGTTGTTGCTTTGTCACACTTGTGATGATCTATGTAATTATTTCCTAATTCATGAACGAATTACACGAACCCGACGTCTATTTAATATTCCGTTAAGGAAACACACAAGTAAGGTAGTATGAAGACTATTACAAGTCCCCTATGAGTATATTAAATGCATTTGAAATATATTAAGAGTGGATCAACCATATAAGGGGCAAGGTAGTATAAAGACTGTTACCTGATGGTATCCTTTCTACACAATCATGTTTTCCTAGACATGTCAACAGCGATACAGACAAGAGCTGGTTTTCTAAGACCTAACATGCATATTCATCACAAGAAGCAACACCACTAAGATCTACATCCTAAGTTTCATACAATCATAAATAAACACAATAGAAGGTTTAGCCAAGCATGTTATATGTAAAGCAAGAACAAAAACAAATCAAACAACACATAGACATATTGAATGATTAAGATAATCTAACTTGATTAAAACATGAATTAAAGAGAGTACAATAGGGTTTTAAGGCCCTAAAATCATCCCTAACAGCTGCTAAACGAACTAAGGTTCGTCTATTTCTTTTACTATAAAGTTACACCCTTAAAACCCTAATTTTGGGTTTGTATATATAGGAAAATCACTGCGACGGCGTCGTGTTTTTATCGTGACGCCGTTGTGACAAGAATATTCTAGATCTTGGGCTGGGTCGTGCGGGCTGATGCTGTCTCGACATCTTGTGACGCCGTCGTGGGAATCGTTGTGACGGCGTCACGTGTAATCTGTGACGCCGTCTCTAGCTTCTAAGGAGAAATTCTTGAGCAATGTTGGTGTAGGTCCGTAGTCTTGTCCGTTTCTTCTCCAAATGAGCCCAAGTCATGTGTATTTCCTCCAAATGCCTTCCAAATGCTGAATACCTGACATGGAACGATTAAGTACTTATTTTAGGCATAAATGCATGATTTAGGGGGTTAAACGGCCTTAAAAAGTGTATAAAATGACACCTCATCACCGACCATGCCAAATGTATTGATACTCGTAAAAGCACTTCTGGAGGAATACAGTTCCTAGGTGATAAGTGAGTCAGCTGGATGTCAAAGAAGCAGGACTGCACTGCAATATCATCAGCAGAGGCAGAGTACGTGGGGTTATCTACAAGTTGTGCTTAAGTAATGTGGATGAGGACACAGCTTAAGGATTATGGCTTCAACTACAACAAAGTATCGTTGTATTGTGACTCTCAGATAGCCATAGAAATCTCATGCAATCCCGTGCAACACTCCCGTACCAAGCACATCTATACTCGATATCATTTTATCAAGGAACATGTTTAAAATGGTATAATTAAATTGTACTTTGTCAGAACTGAATACCAATTAGCTGATATGTTTACTAAAGCCTTACCCAAAGATAGGTTTCAGTATCTTGTTAGACGAATTGGTATAAGATGTTTAACTTTAGCAGAATTGGAGCATCTGGCAAATGAATCTGCTTGATATATTCTTCAAACATCGACTTATAAATATTTTTTTAGAAAAGCAAAATACAAAAATATAAAACCTATAAAACCAAATACAAAAATATAAAATTTCAAAAAGAAAATACAAAATCAAAAAATAAAAAATTCCAAAAAGAATCTTCTCGACATGTCTCTTAGAATCGATAACATTTACATACCTAGAAATGTCGATTAATATTGACACGGGCGTGTAAATGAAGTTCGAGCAAGAGTTTCAAATGTTTTCAAAACATGTCATTCCTATTTTTCTTTATGACTTGTAATTGCTCTCAGATTGCAACTCGAACCCAAACGACAAAGGAGAGTGTACGCTTCAGTGCGCTTATCCTTAGTGTTAGAAGAGAAGTCTTCTAACATGATGTTTTTCAAAATGTTGAACACAATTTTTTCAAGAATTTCTCAATGATAATTCAAAATCTTTCAAACTTGTGTGTTCAACACTCCATCCCTCATAAAGTTTTACAAGACAATTCTTCCACATTTGGTGTCATTTTCAAAATGAGTCAATGTTTGAGGAGGATTTTTTCAAAAAACAAAGTTTTAATGATTTTGGATACATCATAACATGACAATTTTATGTATTCAAAACATTACCAAAATCTCTTAATAACAAATCTGTAATAATGATGACTACTTAATAAATTGTATGTTATAAGATGATTAAGTGTTTGAGCACAATTTTTTAAGAATTCTTCAATGACAATTCATAATGTTTCAAAATTGTGTGCTCAACGATGCTAGCCCTCAATTTTATATTTATTTTACAACTTAGTATCATTTTTTTTGGTGTCAAACATATGTAAAATTGAGAGGGAGCAAGTTAATTTTCCATATAATTCATGCGGAAATAGTTTTCTCCACAAAATTTTCATGACAAATTTTAATCACAAGATATTTCAAAAACTAAGGGAATTAGTATTTAAAATAAGAGGAGAAATGTAATTAAAATGTGATCTTGAAAATAATAAGTGATATAAACGACTCAAAGTGCTGTTTATACTCTTCAGAAAAGGTTTTATGGTTACGATCTCATACCCAACAATTTAACAATCTGTATTTTAGGTCAATGTACGACGTCATTTAATTCACTATTTATTTTTAGTCTTGTACGTGTTTGCTTTTAATTTTAATCGTTAAGTTAAATCGCGTAAGCTAAAAATTATCATTCAACGTAAACGGGCATCAAGCAATTAAAAGTTTACGTCAAGCAAGAGTTAGATAATTATTTAGAGGATAATTATTAACTTTGCACATTTTATTTTTATTGGTTACGTAAAGTTTCTACGTTTCGCAATTAAATACATTTAGGCATATCCGGAAGCACCAATACCTATCTATACTCAACCAAATACCCACAATTATACCCAATACTCAAAAAATTCACAATTTCCTTATACACATGTATAGGTGTCTGGATATAGAGATGAAAACAATAGGAAAATATCACAAAATCTTGCAAAAGTCTTGTACATCAACAACTCATTAAAACCTTATGGTGTGACTAGTATTTTTCACCATTTCTTCCATGAATTCCTCATCTTGTATTAGACTCTCTACAAGTGGTCTTGACTAAGTCCTAGTGATATATAAAGAGTGGTAACTAGAAAGAAAAACACACTTCTCATTTGCTTACGTGAAAACAACACAATCTTTCTTGTCTCTCCCTCTTTACCCACGACTACAAACAAAAACACCTAAATAATCCATAGTTTTTATTATAGCAAGCATATAAGTGATCTTACATCATATCTAATATATACCAAGAAGGTTTGAAGGCTTGGTTTAGTGTTTACAAGGGTTAAGCAAGAAAGGTTTTGGATTAGGGTTTTATAAGAATTAGGGTTTTCTTTGTATTGGAAGCTTGGGTTTATTATCTAAACTAAGGTTTAGATCTTGTATTTCTTCATCCTACATTATACTAAGGTTATCTAAAACCCTTAAACTCTTAACATTTGTGATTTCATATGTATATTATGTTTATATAGTGAATCACCACCTAAGAAACTTATTTACATGTAAAATGAACTTTTACTTGTGATAAAGTTATGATATACTTTGTCATATGCTATATGGATGTTAAGAACATGTGAGAATGGAAGTATATACATTATATGAGTTTGGATTAAATTATAGAAGTATATATAAGTTAATGGTTTAACAAGTTACTTATTAAGTTTATAAGTAAAAGTGTTGTGAAATCTTGTTATCATGGACAATATTTGGACAAATCATAGACTAAGGACCTTAAGTATGTAAGAAATGTGGTATAAGTTTTTGTAGAGGACTTGTAACAAAGTTACTAAACTAAAAAGTTATAAACACAAGTTTAAACATATTTTTAACAAAAATATCAAAAGGGTCTGTTTTAAATTCAAATATAAAGTGTTGATTTTATATTTTTATAAAATACTACTAGTTACAAGGATCGTAGGCATGTAGAGAACTCGAAAAACCGATTTATAACGAAGAAGATACGACATTTGCAAGTTATACGATAATAAACGCGTTTATTAAAGAAATTTTATAAAAACTTATTAAAATACACCTCTGATATAAATGATTGGTTAATTTTCTCATAAAGTACATAATTTTAGGATTCTAAAACATTAAGAATCATAATTTTTTTGATCAATAATGAAGGAGTTATGGATTTTTTCGTGTTTATGTTAATTAAAGCTTATAAAAATAATTTTATAAACTATGAGCAGTAAAAATCACTATTCATCTCAGATACATTTTGTAAAATACATTAGTTAGATAAAACTTTTAATTACGAAGATGTGCTCGAAATAATCACTAAAATCGGAGTTAAAACGAATAAGATACGACGTTTACGAGTTTACGATAGTTAAATTTATAAAAGTGCATGAACAGTAAAAAGTACAGTAAAATAAATTGATGTTAGCATCTGTTGCATTATCATGGGGAAATTTTGCGGTCCTAAATTATACATCTTACAAACCTATGAATTCACCAACATTATTATTGACGTTTTAAGCAATGTTTTCTCAGGAGATCAATGAGGTACAAGACAAGGGATACAATGGTGGTCGTTATTTTGGAAGTCATATGCATTAAAGATTTTGGTTGCATTACATTTTGGGGAAACATTTGTTATGGACTAGAATCTTTGTATTTTTGAACAACGAACAAGTGAAGCTTCGGGCTTTTGTAACAAACATTTTTTAAATCCAATGTATCGGTTTTAAACGACTTTTAAATGGTCGTTCTTATATATATATTGTGCTATTGATCTATGAAGTAATACTCTCAACCCATATTCCACTGCGACCCAATTTGGGGGTGTTACAAACAACATCTTAATTCAGGATGATTCTGAAGTCATAAGGTGGTTAGGTTAGGTACTAGTCCTACGATCCAACCAGAACTGGAGGGATCTACCCAAGGACATTCCATAGTTAGAAATAGCAGTCCTTAGGTATGATTGGAGATGAATAAGAATAAGGGAATAATGCCGACTAAGATTGAGCTAACATTAGAACAATCACAACAAGGTGTTAGTAATGACGTCTTGGTAAGCATTGAAGGGGTTGAAGAATGAAAAAGAAATATAAGGATAAAGGGTCTAAAGAAAGAAGCCCTCCATACATGTAACACCCCCATTTTTGGATTGCGCAGCGGAATTTGCAATTGGGTGTTACTAAATAGCACAATACACCAAGATAATAGAAAATGACCCAAATGAGACATTTTACAAACATGTGTTCCATTATTTAATCAGAGAAAATAAGTTTAGAGTCTCTACTGGGAATCTAAATATTTTGTAACCACAATCTATTAACATTTGAAAGATGATTGTTTCAAATTAAAAGACATTGTTTTAAAAAAACACATTAAGATATTGTTTTGAAAGACATGGAAACACAACAAGTAGTCTTTCACAAAATATCAACGCATGACCCTCCCCTCCATGTTGTCTTACATCTGGTTAACCTGGGATTCAAACATGTTTAAAACCGTCAATAATATTGTTGAGTGAAATTCATAGAGTTTAAAATAATCAATAAGTAATAATCTTTGAACACATAATTAGTTCTCGGGAAAACATTGCAACGAATACAATGTATAACATCTCTTTTCTTTCACGCAATAAGCTCATGACACCGAACGTTAACAATACATATATCCTTTCATATGTCAATTTCCCCAGAACAAGGTATTATTGTCATATACCTACAACTTCTAAATACAAAACGTCCGTTTGATAGGGTGTTCACAAGGATTCAGACCCCGAATGGGGTTGTCAAACCTAATAGATCTATTTAATGCATTAGCGTTCACCTCACAAGGCGATTAACGATTCATGAAATAAGGGACTTCGACAATAGCTATTTATGCGAAAACATTCTCATAATCATGTCCATCATATAAAACAAACATGTATCCCCCTCGCGGATTTATAAAACAATCAAAGGATTTAAATGCGAGGATATGAACTCATCTTAAGCAAAAGAATCCAATTCAATCAAATCAACAAGCGCAATTAACTTTACGTCTCAACCGCGACCTATAAAATACATATATAGCGGTACGCGACTAAAAGTAAAATAATTCGTATAATGCATGCTTGTATATATATATGTATATATATATGTATATATATATGTATATATATATATAACCACCACATATGTACAATCATATACTCTAATCTCCAAGTGCGACGCAAAACATTTCACTTTGACGCACTAACAATATCACAACGTTTACCATAAAGTTTTCTTTTTCAGAAAAGTTGCGAAAGTATGGATAATATAATCCAAACGTTCTATTTCATCATTAATTAACTAAACATTACAAAACCCTTTGCTCTTATAAAACCATATCAAAAGTATAAGCAAGTTATGACTTTCATAAAAGCTAAAACTTCGATGTGGACTGTTTACCACCAAAAAGTACAATCTTAGTTCGGCCGTAAATCCATTGTTATTAAGAGTTACGTGACGAGCCACCTAGCGTAACGTAGCTAAAGCGATACCTCTATATAATATGTATAATATACGTATATAGTATATATATATAACTTTATGGTAACGTCTGTGATATTGTTAATGCGTCAAAGAGAAATGTTTTCTGTCGCACTTGGAGATTAGAGTATATGATTGTAATATGTGGTGGTTATATATATATATATATATTTATATATACTATATTATAATATTTATATTTATATTTTATTAATATATATATGTATATATATATGTATATATATATGTATATATATATATAACCACCACATATGTACAATCATATACTCTAATCTCCAAGTGCGACGCAAAACATTTCACTTTGACGCACTAACAATATCACAACGTTTACCATAAAGTTTCTATTTTCAGAAAGTTGCCGAAAGTAAGGATAATATAATCCAAACGTCATATTTCATCATTAATTAACTAACATTACAAACCCTTTGCTCATTATAAACCATATCCAAAAGTATACGCAAGTTTGACTTTCAAAAGCTAAACTTCGTAGTGGACTTTTTACACCAAAAATTACCAATCTTAATTCGGCCGTAAAATCTTTGTTATTAAGAGTTACGTGACGAGCCACCTAGCGAAACATAGCTAAAGGCGAACTCTATCACTTTTCATTATCAAAAATAACTTTCAAAAATTTCTCGACATGCTACGGGTCGGTCAAACTTAGTGATGTGCTGTCGTGTATGGTCAATTATTCGATTATCAAGTTTTAAATTTATATTTTGTCGACAAACCTAAAACAACACTTTAACGAGCAGTGTACCCGGTCAAGATGGAGTTCGCAGTAAGTAGGATGTCGAACACAAAGAGTGGAACATTAATCCTATATTCTATCAGTATTTTAATTAGTCTATTTACTTGTTAAACCTATGCTATGTACGTTGTCTAATGATATAGGGGTTTTCCGCCTGAGAGACTGACACAGGTTTGGTGGAAACAAATACCAATTTAAAACACAATAAACACAAAAGAATAAGATTAGAAGATAGAAAAGCGGTAGAAGACAAATGATAGAAAAATGTATCAACCATATTAAATCTGGTTTAATGCTAGTTTGTTTGTTTTAGTGCAATGATTTACTTATATCGAAGCGGCATATCATTCTTAAGACTTAGGCGGGACATAATCCTAAGACCTAGACATGATTAATCCTGTCACAATTAATGCATCCGCATAAAGCATCCTTTAGTTTAATTATAATCTATCTTAGAGAATTAAAGCAGTGGTGATCCTGTTAAAACCCTAGCCCAATGGGACTTTACCCACTTATTGTTTGACGGTGTTTTATATACTGGTAGTCCACTATTCCAATCTTTATCAGTAAATTAAGAGCATGATTGTTGAAACATAAATGGGTCACCTACCGGTCCAACTAAGCTCATAATTCAAAGATAAAGACAGAACGTTATTTGTGATCCTATTGGTCCAGTAATATGAAACCCCGAAATGGTGAGCTATCCTGTATCGAGATTACTTGATCCGTACACACGATCCAGTTGAATGCTAGTTCGCTATATTCAAACACATAAACAATTGAGGTGATAAACATAATTAAACAATCAACGATAAATTAAGAAATCGATTTTAAAACAAACCAAACATTAAACTTTCATTAAGATGGCTAATACCCGAGGGTATTAGCCTACAACCATTGTAATTATACAAGCGTAATCAAACAATTAAAATCGAACGATTAAGAGGTAACAAATTACACACCGATGTCTTCATGATTCATGATCAATGCTTGAACCTTGGTGGCTGATCCTTCTCTCTTTTAAAAAATTCGTTCTTTAATGAGTATGGTATAAAGAATATGATATTGCACACTAAAAACTCGTTTTTGAGCCTTCTATATATAGTGTCTGAAAAAGACTCGATACGTCATATCCAGCAAGGTCGATACGGCGTATTGGGCTGGATTCCTTGGAGTGCGCGCTACGTTCATAATAAATCATTGATATCATTCCCAATTTACTTGATTTACTGTATCTTTGAATATTTATCTTCATGGATATGACGTATGTAGAAAAAGTAAATACGCCGTATTGGGAATTGGTCAAACGCGTTTTCTTGTGAAGTCGTAGCGCTGATACGCCGTATCTCTTTAGTTGGATACAGCGTATTGGTGAAAATTTAGCAATCTTCAAATGTCATCTTTTTAGCTCCAAATTATGCGCCTTTTAGCTTATCTTCACAAAACACTCCTGAATTATTGCATTTATCAACTTTAAAGCAATTAAGTACCATATAATGCAATAATTATATAAAAGTGGGCAAAATAGATTGGATAAATGATATAATAAAGTGACATTATTTGATGTCATCAAATATCCCCCCACTTGAATCCTACATGTCCTCAAGTAGACTTTAGAAAAAGTTTCAGTTTATGAAAATGTGTCTTAACCGAAGTTGAGGATTTTCCGTTTAAGCATCATTTTTGTCCTAATCACGTGTACATAACCAAGCTCCTCATGAAATATGGAAATGAAAACACTCAGATCACTCAACTAATCTAGGGTGCAACATTTAAGTAGTACCTTAAAATATTCAATTGCTCGGGAATCAGTGATTAGCTTCGTAACAATAGGCTTGGTCAAAGATACACATCTCTACTACTGCTAAATGCTGAGGAAATGAACAAGTCAAAAGCAAATTGGTAAGAAGGTCTTATAATACTGGTTTGGCATTATCAACTGTCATTCTCCATAAGTAACACTACACAGAGGCACTGCAGCTGTATCGTACATGCACGACCGTAACGACAGAATAGACATATACAATCCGAACACATCCTTGTTCGATTTTAACCGGCCGGTCATGATGAAGAAATGATATAGTGTAGAGACTTCTAACTTTCACCGAAAAGGTCGTCATCCACAAGCACTGAGACCAAGGCATACATGGTTGAAAATACGAAATAGACATGCATGCTCGAACAAGTCCTCGTTCGAGTAGACACTAAGGTTAGTTGCTAGGAAAGGGAAGTAAAATGGTTGTTAATAAAAATTTACAAACAAAATGAGATTAAAGCCTACAAATAAGTAAGTTTGCTAGTAACATTCCCCTTGACCGTTCCATGCGACAAAGACCGAGCATATAGAATGACCGCCGATCGAATCACAAAATGACAAAGACAACCTAAGTTGGCGTTCCCATAACGGTCAACTTCCCTTACATCCCGTTCTTTACATACTTTTTCATAAGTGGTGATATCGGCCACTTCTTACAAGACTTTACATCGTTGATTTTTGTAACGTATCAACGAATAATAGATCTTTCTAAGTAATTTCTTCAGTATAAACTTCTTTTGAAACGACTATTTTTCTTCCTTCTCTTTTTTTTAAATAATACATCATAAATCTCGGTTTAATTTCACCGTCTTCACTTTCATAATTCATCCGGATAATATTTTCCTTGTAGTACTTCTTCTTCAGACATGATTCATAATCGCGAAAGTAGCGAAACTTATGAGCTACATATTTTTCCCATTGCATTGTACAATTTCCCGACCATTACAGAGATAGAAAAATTTCACGTTGACACATGAAATACAAAACTTTACACGAAAGCAACTAGCAACATAGAAAAATAGGCTTAATCTACATGGTAGGCTAAGGTGCAAAGGTGTAATGAAACATATAATATGGTGTAGAAAAAGAAAGGAACGGCTCAACAGGTTGTTCTAGGGGAATTTACTCTTAAAATGAGAGTAATCAAGGGTTACACGGGATTTAACTAACTAGTGTGGTTAGTTATTTTTACGACATGTAGGCTATTTGGTTTAATCCTAGAAATTTATTAGTTGAACATGTTCTTCTATCTAAATCCATAGTACTAATCATGGCGGTCTTGAGTGATATACCAGGCCAAATTCTAAAGTCTACTACATCACCGACACACTCATAATTTTGTGGAATTTTAGTTGATAGTTGGAAACGGAATAGGCTTAATTCTCACAATATATATCAAGGGTTATAGTGCTCTAGGTAATGTAACTAGTGATTTTTACAAAAGTCATGCTAAAAAAACAAATTGTCATGCTAATTTTGTTTTTAAAATTTGGGCCTTTTTTAAGCTCATTTTTAGCTCGTAGCATTTTATTTTGTAAAAAAACGAAGACAAAGTACAGTTCTAATTCTCCATCCCCCACTTAAATTATACAACGTCCTCGTTGTATAGATAAAACAATTAAATAATAAGGGAAAATAGAATTAGAACGGAAAACCCCCTGATGTTTTGCTCGTGATAATTCTCCAAGATGAGTCCGTGAGCAAAAAGTGTGTTAATTAGGGTCTCAGCATGCCCGGATAAGTTCAACACATGTCTTTTTAAAAATATACCATATCATAGTTTCAGCAAGGTCCTGTATAAGAGATTAGAAGACAAGTGCAAATTCTATCTCGCTACAATGGTACTTCTAAAGTCTACTACATCACCGACACACTCATAATTTTGTGGAATTTTAGTTGATAGTTGGAAACGGAATAGGCTTAATTCTCACAATATGTATCAAGGGTTATAGTGCTCTAGGTAATGTAACTAGTGATTTTTACAAAAGTCATGCTAATTTTTTTTAAATTTTGGCCATTTTTAAGCACTTTTAAGCTCGTAGCATGTTATTTTATAGAAAAGAAGACAAGTACGTTCTAATTATCCTTCCCCCACTTAAATTATACAACGTCCTCGTTGTATAGATAAAATAATTAAATAATAAGGGAAAATAGAATTAGAACGGAAAACCCCCTGATGTTTTGCTCGTGATAATTCTCCAAGATGAGTCCGTGAGCAAAAAGTGTGTTAATTAGGGCCTCAGCATGCCCGGATAAGTTCAACACATGTCTTTTTAAAAATATACCATATCATAGTTTCAGCAAGGTCCTGTATAAGAGATTAGAAGACAAGTGCAAATTCTATCTCGCTACAATGGTACAAAAAAAACAATTAAACACACAACTGTACAGGGATCAATACTACGTATCCCAAACCCTAGGATACGTCGTATTGTTCCTGTAGAAATAATTAAATTACTGGAAATTAAATATTTAAGTTTTAAAAACTGATAACGTCCAGACATCTCTATACGCCGTATCTAGAAGGGTTCGATACGCCGTATAGAGTGTCTGGGAAGACAGACTTGTGCAACAAATAATTAAAATGCAAAAAACAATTAAAATGACCGGGTTGTCTCCCGGAAAGCACTTTTGTTTCAGCTGATTTTTAAGTTTGACCTTTTTCCTCATTTCTTTCATTCATTTTGTCCGCGTTACCTCCCATCCGCGATCTTTTTTGTTTAGGAGTTCGTGATAGATGCAAGACATGCTACCAGAAGTTCTTTTAAAAGTATTAATATTGCTTGGACCTACAGTAACGAATTCTTCATCATTCCTTATCGAATGTCGAACTACTGAGAATTCTTTAGTTCTGCACAATTCGTCAAAGTTGTTGATGTCGAAGTGGGCGGGGATTGGTATCGGGGAATACCCCCTATTTATGACTTCATAAACGTCTTTTACTTCATGTGCGTCTAAATAGGGTTTATAAAATGTATCTGACCATGCCTTTTTGCATGGTTCTTTGTATTAGTCGAGGTCGTCAATCATTCCTTTAGTACGTTCATTCACATAAAATTCCCATAGCCCATTTTTGGTATTTTTGTCAATCTTCCAATAGTTGTCAAACTTTGATGCCAGCCAATATATAAATTTAAAGTAGTCTGTTCCGTTGTCTAGGTCATCAGGGATTCTGCTATTGCAAGTTTGGGACGATGGGTAATATTTATGAAAAAATTTATCGTTCAGTTCACTCCAGGTAATAGTTGTTTCATTTATTTTATTGTTCCACCATGTCTTTGCATCTCCACTAAGTGATTTTGAGAAGACGTGTATTCGTAGTTCATTTATTTCCACATTAGTTATTTTGATCCATTTGGTTATTTCGAGCACCTTTTCAAGAATTCATCACTGATTTTTAGTTCAGAAGTTGTGATCATATGTGAATTAACATGCTCTTCATCCTCATTCCTTGCATTATCATAGCTTGATACCATCCTGAGTTGTAACTAGCGATCACCACTTTCTAAAAAATAGAGGAAATTATTAGTGTGATATACAAGATTATGAGGAGCATCGTATTGCTATTCTATCAAACAACATATACGTCGTATCCAATTAATGTGAATACGCTGTATAGGTCTGTTGAATGCCAGTACGCCGTATAGAGTTAACTGAATATGTTGTATTGTTTGGAAAACAGATACCCCATTTAGACAGTAAAACTTAATACGTTGTCCTGGTCAGAAGGTTTGATATGTCGTATCCAACTGGTAGATACGGCGTATCAGGTGATCAGTCGGAACAACATACTTTTTAAAACAATTAAATGCGAGAATTTAAACAAACAATTTAAAACACATAATTAATGGTTAGAAATACTAATAAGAATAAGGTTTAATTAATTCAATCCCCGACAACGGTGCCAAAAACCTGATGTGCTATCGTGTAAGGTCAATTATTCGATTATCAAGTTTTAAATTTATATGTAGCCGGCAAACCTAAAACAACACTTTAACAAGTGTACCCGGTCAAGATGGAGTTCGCGGTAAGTAGGGTGTCAAAAACTAAGAGTAGAACATTAATCCTATATTCTATCAATATTTTAATTAGTCTATTTAATAGTTAAGCGTATGCTATGTACGTTATCTAATGATATGGGGGTTTTCAGCCTAAGAGACTGGCACGGGGTTTGGTGGAATCAAATACCAATTCAATACACAATAAACACATAAGAAGAAGATTAGAAGATAGAAAAGCGGTACAAACCAAATGATAGAAAACTGTATTAGCCATATTAAATCCGGTTCAATACTGGTTTGTTTGTTTTAGTGCAATGGTTTACTTATCTCGAAGCGGCATATCATTCTTAGACTTAGGTGGGAAATCATCCTAAGGCCTAGACACGATTAATCCTGTCACAATTAACGCATCCACATAAAGCATTCTTTAGTTTAATTATAATCTATCTTAGAGAATTAAAGCAGTGGTGATCTTGTTAAAACCCTCGCCTAACGGGACTTTACCCACTTATTGTTTAACGGTGTTTTATATACTGGTAGTCCACTATTCCAATCTTTATTAGTAAATTAAGAGCATGATTACTGAAACATAAACAGGTCACCTACTGGTCCAACTAAGCTCATAATTCAAAGACAAAGACAGAACGTTATTTGTGATCCTATTGGTCCAGTAATATGAAACACGATATGGAGAGTTATCTCGGTATCTAGATTACTTTGTCCGTATCACTAGATCCAGTCGAATGATAGGTCGCATATTCAAACACATAAACAAGTATGAGGTGATAAACATAATTTATCAATCAACGATAAATTAAGAAATCGATTTTAAAACAAACCAAACATTAAACTTTCATTAAGACGGCTAATACCCGAGGGTATTAGCCCACAACCATTGTAATTATACAAGCGTAATCAAACAATTAAGATCGAACGATTAAGAGAGTAAAAATTACACGATGTCTTCTATGGATTCATGTTCAATGCTTGACCTTGGGGGCTGATCTTCTCTTCTAAAATTCGTCTTTAATGAGTATGGTATAAAGAATATGATATTGCACACTAAAAACTCGTTTTTGAGCCTTATATATATAGTGTCTGAAAAAGACTCGATACGCCGTATCTAGCAAGGTCGATACGGCGTATTGGGCTAGATTCCTTGGAGTGCATGCTACGTTAGTAATAAATCATTGATACCATTCTCAATTTACTTGATTTACTGTATCTTCGAATAGTTATCTTCAAGGATACGACATATGTAGACAGAGTGAATACGCTGTATTGGGATTGGTCAAACGCATTTTCTTGTGAAGTCTTGGCGCTGATACTCCGTATCTCTTTAGTTGGATACGGTGTATTGGTGAAAATTCAGTAATCTTTAAATGTCATCTTTTTAGCTCTAAATTATGCGCCTTTTAGCTTATCTTCACAGAACACTCCTGAATTACTGCATTTATCAACTTTAAAGCAATTAAGTACTAAATAATGCAATAATTATATAAAAGTGGACAAAATAGATGGGATAAATGATATAATAAAGTGACGTTATTTGATGTCATCACTTAGTCAACTAAAAACCCATTAAAATGACATTTTTGACATAAACCAACTATAGAAACATGTTTAACTAGCCTATTTAAGTATACCAAAACTATCAAACTTTCTGTATGGGAGCCGAAGTAGTAAATTTCTCGGTATGAGAGAGATACTTCTCTGCGACGATATTGAGCTTGTCTGGTATAGTCGTATCTTCGTCTTCAGTGCACTTAGCTAACTTAATCCGATTACGTTCATTATATGAGGTTTTATAAGTTGAGATCTGCCACATTAGTATATATCAAAACAACATAAAACAGTCAAAATATATGATGAGATGATTAGAGTTATACGAACATATTATCTATATAATCAATCTTGCACTAAACGAATGAGATATAGATAGTTATAAGTAAAAAGGAATCAATCAGCATATGTATTTATTTATAATTCCGCAAACTCAAGAAATCGTAATATTATTGTAACCTATGTCATTGAAGGTCATGATTTGATCAGAAGCTAACAGAACAAACCGAAACCGAGGGTCAAACATTTAAAATTAATTGCGCCACATTTAATGCAAACGGCACAGTAAATCCCCCCTATGATGTAATAGAGTGACATATGCGTATACAACAAATCTAAGACTCGACGATTAACGAGAGTAAAAATTACAACTATTTTTTCTAATTAATTCATTAACATCTCTTTGCCATCGTTGGGTATACAATATCAAACAAAACTACAAACACAACTACATTAAACCACCATCACCCTCCCCAACCCTCATACCCCCCCCCCCCCCACCCCTACCCCACACACATAGAGGTCTCATCCATTATTAGAGATACTATGATCGCTTCTTCACCTCTACATTTACTCGATCGATCTCACGATTAACGCTAGAGAACTATATTAACCACACAGAGCGACGCTCTGCCCCCCCCTCCTGCTTGGCATATCATCGTCTACACAACTGCTCCTGACACCCTTGGGGTCGCCTCGCTCGCGCTATCAGTACCTTGAATATTCGGATTTCTTCGCAGCTCTGTTTTATCACGATCTCTCATCGGCTTATTGCACTCCACTCTACTCAAAAACTCGTCTTTGAGACACCCCCCTTTTTATATATAGTGTCTGAAAACGTACCTCAGACGCTTTAACCGGCACGCTATCCTCAGAACAATACGGCTCGACTTCGGGTATCTCAGCGCGCTTGCTTTACTTTGCGCAACGCTGCTATGCTAAGTTCTCGTGTAATGACAAATATACTTCGATTTACCATTTCTAACCCCTACCCCTTCTACTTGATTCTACCCATGTATCTTCCGATCCTCAGTTATCTTCAAGGATACGACATATGTAGAAAAGCAGTGATACGCTGTATGGGTCTTGCGTCATACGTTCTTTTCTTGATGATGTCTTGGGCCTGATAATCAGTATACATCTATAGCTTCGGATACGGATGTATGCGTGCTATAAATTTCAGTGATATTACTTTTAAATGTCATCTTTTTAGCTCTAAATTATGGCCTTTTAGCATATCATTCTTAGGAACAGCTCATGAATTACGTCGCATTATCCATACTTTAAAGCAATTAAGTATCTAAATAATGCAATAATCTTTATATAAAAGTGGTCAAATAGTTGGGATAAATGATATAAATAAAGTGACGTTATTTTGATGTCTTCAATTAGTCAATAAAAAAACCCATTAAAATACATTTTTTGTAAATTAAACCAACCTTATAGTAACATGCTTTAACTAGCCTCATTTATAGCTCTTACCACACACACACACAAATATCCTAAAAGATTTATGATAACTACATCACAATTATGATATTCTATATTTTCCGTACTTCGTACCTACTCATTTCAATATTTTCCGTACTTGAATCCTATAACGCATAATATATATCACGCAATATAGTCAAATTCATCACATAAAAATGTAACTAGAATACTCACAAAGCTATAACAACAATTTGTTTTGGTTTCCCCTTGTTGGTTCGAATCGGACGCAACCCCCAAACAAGAAACCAAAACCTTTTTCAACAAAACCAACTTACTAGAACACTAATCTAATGACTATAAACACCCTTTTGAGATCATAATCACATGAACTCAACTAAATTTCTAACTTTCAAAATACTTATTGCCTGTGGGGTTTTCTTAGTGGGATATATAGGCCTTGATGAGAGGATTAATATTTTGTAAACATATTATATTGCATGTCGGAAAATTGACGAATTTGGGTGGTGTTTATGGTGGCCGGTCGTGGAGTGAGCAAGGGAGGGAGGAAGGAACAATTTTTGTAAAAGGATAGAATAAAAGAGTGTGTGTGTCCTTATATAGGAAATAAGTTTAGTCACTTGCCACATTTAGCCCATTCATCCTTAAAGACCTCCTATTTTTAGTACACATGTTTTTATCTTGTTACTTTAGTCGGCCAAAGACTCGGGTAACACCACGTTCGAAAATGTTTTTATTCCGTCCCACAAAATTTAGTTTAAAACATTTAAATAAAACGTTAAATCACATAAAACACGACCTTTAAACACGGTTTTTACAAAAACTCGGGGAAAAGGCATAAAATACAAAAATAAAATAATTACGCTCTCAGAGTAACAATATAAATTTTTCAAACTTTCTCGGACGCTTAAACAAATAGAAACTCAATCACGGCTTGTAATTTCCTAATAATTGGAAATTTTCACCAAACCTCATATAGCTTAAACGACTAAAATCAATTATATCGTAAAATAATTATCATAGCTCGGGATAAACGTTGACCTGAAAATCGGGTTGTTACATTCTCCCCTCCTTTAGGGAGCACCGTCCCAGTGCTCAACTTGAGTTATCCGCTCTTCCTCGCTTCATCATTACTCGTAAAGGGATGAGGTTACTTATTCTTAATATGATCCTCTTTTGCGAATTCTAACAAACTTTAACGATAGGTATCCGACTTTGCTTAAGTCGCTTAACCTCTCGGTCAACAACTTCCACCGGCTCTTCAATCATGTGCAACTTATCATCAAGTAGAATCTCATCCATCGGAACAACAATGTCGTCTTCCGCTAAGCATTTCTTGAGATTCAAAACATGAAAAGTACTATGAATCCCTTTAAAATCTTTCGGTAACTCCAACGAATAAGCCATATGACCGACTCTAGCTAGAATCTTGAATGGCCCAATGTAACGTGGACTTAACTTTCCGCGCTTTCCAAAATGCACAACGCCCTTCCACGGCAATACCTTAAGCAGTTTCATATCCCCGACTTCAAATTCCAACGGCTTAGATCTTCTATCCACATAGCTTTTCTGGTGACTATGAGCAGTTAACAAGCAGTTCTTAATCTGAACAATCTTCTCGGTCATTTCATGAATCAATTCTGGACCGGAGAGTCGGCTATCTCCAACCTCACTCTAGCAAGCAGGTGATCTACATTTTCATCCGTACAAAGCCTCATATGGCGCGGACTTGATACTTGCGTGATAACTATTATTGTATGAGAACTCGACCAATGGCAGGTGTCGATCCTAACTACTTCCAAAGTCGATCACACAGGCACGCAATATATCTTCAAGCATTTGTATAGTCCTCTCGCTTTGACCATCCATTTGAGGGTGGTAAGCGATACTCATATCCAAATTTGTCCCCAACGCTTTCTGAAGCAATCTCTAAAATCTAGATGTAAAATGACTATCTCTATCCGAAATGATTGAAATAGGAACACTATGTCTACACACAATTTACTTCAAATAAAGTTGCGTGAGTTTCTCCATGGTATTAGTCTTCTTCATTGGTAGTAAATGAGCTAATTTGGTCAGTCGATTGACAATGACCCAAATCATATCATACCCACTCGACGTTCTTAACAGTCTACTAAAACAATCCATAGTGATCCAGTCTTCTTCATTGGTAAGAAATGAGCTGATTTGGTCAGTCGATTGACAATAACCCATATCGTATCATACCCACTCACATTTTAGGTAGTCCCCACCTCACAAAATCCATAGTAAACCTTAGCCCATTTCCAAACACGAATCTTAGGTTGTTGTAGCAAACCCAGACGATTTCTGATGTCAGACTTAACCTTTGGCACAAGTCAAACACTTGCCAACATACATGGCAATATCAGATTTCATATTCGACCACCAATACAACAGCTTCAAATCTTGATACATCTTGTCCGATCCCAGATGGATAGAATACTTGGACTTGTGCGAGTCAGGCATAATCAAATCCCTTAATCTACCGAATCGCGCCAACCAAACACGATTTTCAAAATAACGCGTTCCATCGGGGCAAAACTTGAATATTTGCTTAATCAATCTCCCCAACTTTTCCGCCTTTACATTCTTCTTCTTCATTGCTTCCTTTTGAGCTTTGAGGATTTGCTTAGGTAGATCACTGTGAACAGTCATCATCAAAGCTCGAACACGCAATGGATTAATCCTTTCCTTACGACTCAAGGCGTCAGCCATAACATTCACTTTTCCAAGATGATAACGAATCTCACAATCATAATCACTTAACAACTCAGTCCAGTGATGTTGTCTCATGTTAAGCTCTTTCTAATTCAAAATATATTGTAGGCTCTTGTGATCGGTGAAAACCACACACTTTGTTCCATACAAATAATGTCTCCACAACCTAAGAGCAAAAACAACGGCTCTCAACTCCAAACCATGAGTTGTGTAATTCTCTTCATGGACCTTTAATTGTCGGGAAGCATACGCTATCACCTTTTCCCTTTGCATCAACACGACTCCATAACCCTTAAGTGACGTATTGCAATAAACCATAAAATCTTCCATTCCTTCGGGCAATGCTAAGATCGGTACACTAGACAACTTTTGCTTTAGTGTCTGAAAAGCTTCCTCTTCTTCTTTACCCTACTCTTATTTCTTATCCTTCTGAGTCAATTTTGTCAGAGGCTTGGAAATCAAAGAAAAAACTTCAATAAACCTTCGATAGTATCCAACCAATCCTAAAAATTACATCACCTCCATTGGCGTCGTCGGTGCAGCCCGATTCCTAATGGCTTCGAGCTTTGCAGGATCACCATGGACACCATTACGACCAATCACATGACCAAGAAATTGTACCGAATCTAGCCAAAAATCACACTTAGAAAATTTGGCATACAATCTCTCCTTCTTAAGCAACTCCAAAATAATCTTTAAATGCTTTCCATGCTCTTCTTCATCCTTAGAATAAACCAAAATATCATCGATGCACACAATGACGAACTTATCAAGATATGGCTTGCATACTCGGTTCATCAAGTCCATAAACACAGCAGACGCATTTGTCAGTCCAAACGGCATTACTTGCAACTCAAAGTGACCATACCGAGTTTTAAATGTTGTAATTGGAATGTCCTCTTTTTTAATGCGAAGCTGATGATATCCTCATCGCAGATCGATCTTAGAATGCACACTCGAACCTTAAAGTTGATCAAATAAATCGTCGATTCTCGAGAGAGGATAACGATTCTTGACAGTCAACTTGTTTAATTCTCGGTAATCAATACATATTCGAAAAGACCCATCTTTCTTTTTCACAAACAACACCGGTGCTCCCTACGGTGATGAACTCGGATGAATAAATCCTTTCTCTAACAACTCTCGCAATTGCTCTGACAACTCTCTCATCTAAGATGGTGCTAAATGATACGGTGCACGTGCAACAAGTGCAGCCCTCGGTACCAGATCAATTCAAAATTCTACTTGCCTCGGCGGTGGTAGTCCTGGAAAATCGTCAGGAAACACCTTAGGAAATTCACGAATTACAGGCACATCTTCCAATCGCTTCTCCTTTGGTTTCTTCTCATTCACATGTGCCAAAAAACAAATGATAACCTCGTTCGATATACTTACAGGCTTTAATACAAGATATGACCTTTAGTCGGAACACACCTTTGTCACTTTAGACTGTCAACGTCTCGTTTCCATAAGGTATACGAATAACCTTCTCACTACAAATGATAACGGCATCATGCTTGACAAGCCAATCCATACCAATTATAACATCAAACATACCAAGCTCAATCGGCATGAGATCGATTTCAAAAAGATGGTTTACTAAATTCAAAGAGCAACCTTTTAAAATAGTGTTCGTACTAACTATCCTTCCATCGGCTAACTCTACCTCGTAACTGGTATCTATTTTAACCAAATCAATATCAAGCATGGAACTAAATCTAATGTCCACAAAACACCTATCGGAACCTGAATAAAATAAAACAGATGCATAGCGGTTATTGAGTAGAAACGTACCCGTAACCGCATTCGGACCTTGCGGCTCATCATCCTTAATCGCATATGCTCTGCCACGAACTTCTCCAACTTCCTCTTGCTTAACCTTCTTTGGGCATCGGTTCCTCGTATGACCTTGCTGACCACAATCATAACAAGTCCAAACGGGGCTGAGCGTTTGCACCTGTGGCGACATTCTTCTCCGTGCAATACCTCAATTTGTGCCCAACCTTTCCACACTTGTGGCACTTGATCGTGCATTGACCAACATGGCGAGTAAAACAAATTTCACACACAGGAAGTGATCCAGAAGACACCTTTCCCTCATTCGGAGCAGTAGTCATAGCTCGCGTGTTCCCTTGCTTTTGATTATTCTGCGAAGACTGGCGTGAGTTATCCTTGTGGTTGCTCTTACCACTACTGTTCCTACTTTGAAAGTTCTCCTACTTTCGCTTATTTCCTTCAAGAATCCTTTCATTCCTAGATTGCAACTTTTGTTCCATCAACTTATGTGCCATACACACAGCTTCATTCAGATTGGTAGGCTTAGAAGAAGTAACTTCACCCTTGATGTTATCAGTCAATCCTCGGATGTAAGCATTAACTTTCACACTTTCTGGCTCAACCATCCTTAGACACATCAAAGCTAACTTATTAAATCTTTGAGTATAAGCCACCATGTTATACTCCTTGACCTTCAGGTTCCACAAATCATTTTCCATTCTTTGCAGTTCTTCAACAGGACAAAACTCCGATGTCATCAATTTCTTCATCTCAGTCCACCCCATTTGGTTAGCAACATCTAGTCCCAAAATTGCAACTTTAGAGTTCCACCAAGTCAGTGCAGGTCCTCACAGTGTAGCAGCAGCAAACTTAACTTTCTTATCTTCTGCACACTCGCTTATCCCAAAAGTCATTTCCATTTTCTCAAACCATCTCCTAAGCTTAACAGCTCATTCGGTACCACGGAAATTATCAGGGTTACACTTCATGAATCCAGCAAAAGTGCATTCTCGAACAACAAGCGTGGTAACTTGACCCCTAGCTGGTCCAAATCCATTAGCATTATTCCCAGCATTCGCATGTCTCACCCGCTCAGCAGTAATAGCGACATCAGCACTTACTTTGATCATTCGCCGAACGGCAGCTTGAGTCAAAGGTGCGGACTTTGGAGGCATGATTCTATCATGTCACACAGAAAACAACTTGATAAGCATTCATAACATGATATACTCATAACATTGTATAAAGACAAATCAATCACAACCACAGTCACACAACATCAAGTAATAATCAAAATATAGTCATTCATTATTCATCACAGAAGAGTTAATACATAGTTGCATTGTGTCACAAAATGATATAAATCGTTACAACCAATAGCATCAAGTCTACTAACCGAGGATTCAGTTTAGTGATTACACAATAAAGATACTATTAATGAAACTAAACTACTAAGAGTTATGAAAGGATCCCCGCAGCTTAGATGATGGACTATCTTCATCTTGAACCGGAATATCGATAGCCTCATTCGGTCTTTGTTGGAACACAAATCCCCTATGAGTCATCACTCGATAGAACTTATGAGCTTGAATTCTAGTCCAATAGAGATCTCTCTCTACTCGTTCGTTCTACATACGAAGAAGTGTTGTAACACCCCCAAATCTGGGTAGCAGCGGAATGTTGAATATCCGAGGGCATTACTTCATAGATCAATAGCACAAGATATGAGAACGGCCACTAACGTGTCGTTTTAAAAAGATACATTGGATTAGCAAAATGCTTGTTCATTACATAAGCTCATGGCTTTAAATTGTTTGACAATATAAGTAAAGATTTCGGTTTATAACAAATGTTCCCAAAATGTTATACGCCCAAATCTTTAGTACTGACTCTTTTCAAAGAGTGACCCCCAATGTATCTAAGCACCCCGTGCCTTATTGACTTGAGAAAACATGCTTAAAATATCAACATAAAGTTGGTGAATTCATAGGTTTATGTAAATCAATAGTAGGACCGCAAGATTTCCAAGTGTATGATTAAGCAACAAATGCAAACATCATAAAAAGTAATTACGTTTTCCTAAGCTCATGACACTGAAGCTCGACATGTATGAATGCAATAAATTGCCAATAATGCCCATGAATGATGTTCTAACCCGAAACATCCCAAATCCGACATGTTATAACGTTCGTTCCCGGTGATAGCTAGTCACCCGAACGGGGATGTCAATCCCAAATAGATCTACTCATAACATTCGCGCTTACAATCCAGTAATTGACAGTTCATGATAAAGGGCTCAGTGGGTTATCGCTACTTAGGCAAACACGTAATCATTGTATAAAATGTACACTTGCGTCCAATTTGTAAAACAAGCATGTTCTCACCCCAAAGATGTAAATCATTTAAATAACTGTAAAACATGGGGCTATGAACTCACCTTAGTAAATAGTCCTCTGAAATGATAATAGATATCCAAGTATGAATCACACCGTCAAATACCTAAGTAAATACGGCCAGTCTTAGTCTACAAATTTAGGCTAAAGACTCAATGTATAAACTACAATAAATTGCTAGTTTATATATATTGTTATCACTTGTGTGGTGGTGTACAGGTTTAATGTATTTGTATTCACTTGATGGCTCTTGGGAATGTATACGATTTCACATGTCCTTGTATACGTATAAACGTTTATTAATAAATATCCGTATTTATTAAATCGGAGGTTTACTTATATAACATCCGAATATAATTTGTCCGATTCGCTGAGTGTTTATAAAATCACCTTTGTATATAAATTACCCTTGAGTTTTATGTAATTACAAAACAGCCCCCTTTAGTTTATGAAAATGTAACATTTACACTTTAGACCCCTAAGTTTCCAAATTTACACTTTTAGTCCTCTAACTTTACAATGTTGCACTTTAGGTCCTATAATGTTTGAAACAGTCCCCTTGATCCAGAAATGACAGAACAGTCCCTCAATTTACTAAAATAGTGAATTTGCCAGTTTTAAACCCTCAAGTTTCTAAATTAACACATTTAGTCCCTTAACTTGTAAAAATCGCATTTTAACTCCAATTAAGTTCTAACAAGTGACATTAGATTTCATTAAGCTCCAATAAGCCATATAAGCTGTTCCAGCTTATAAATAAGCTCGGGAGAGCTTATTTTGGCTTAATGGACCTTATTGGGCCCGTTAAGGTCCAATAAGTGTTTTAAAGGTCCGATTAAGTTTTAAAAAGTACGAAGGCACTTAGTAAGCTTATTTAAGCTACACAAATCAGTTTGGCTTATTAATAAGCTCGGATGAGCATTATGTTGAGCTTATTTGGGCTCGTTAAGCCCAACATACCATTACCGAAAGTTAGCACAAAAGGTCCATTAGGGTTTTCCTATTAATTACAACATTATTTCAGTTTATTCAATAAGCTCAGTGAGTCTGCTTGGCTGAAAAATAAGCTCGGGTGAGCTTATTTGAGCTTATTCGATTATTGGGCTTATTGGCCCAACAACCTTTACTGAAAGTTTGCAAAAAGGGTTCCTTAGGTTATACAACTTATTTTCTAGACTCATTAGGCTTATTTAGGTCTGATTTAGCAGAATTTTCTTCGTGGCTTATATAATAAGCAAATAATGCTTCGGCAATGGGCTTTTAGGCCCATTACGAGCCCAATAAAGGTTATACACGTTTGGGCTTAATTTATTTGGGTCCATTAACTTGTCCTAGGTTATAGTAATCCTTATAATATGTTTAAGCTTACAAATAAGTTATCGAAGCTTATTTGTGGCTTATGGGTTTCATGGTTCACGGTAATGGGCTAACAAGCCCATTTAAGGACCCGTTTGGTTTCTAACCATACTAGGGGTCCATATTAGTTTCAAATGAGCTTGTAAGGTTCTTAATAAGCTCGTAGAGCTTATAATTAAGCTGTTTTGATCTTATTAGGACTGTTGGGCCCATATTGGGCCTCGCTAATGACCACAAGGTCCATTAAGGTCCGTTAATATTATTCACATCCATTAAGCCCATTCAAACTTGGATAAGCTGCGTAAGTTCACAAATAAGCTATTAGAGCTTATCGTGTCTTATGGTTCGCGTTTTGGACTCGTTAATGGGCTAATGAGCCCGTTAAGGGTCCGGTTGGTTTCCTCATGACAACTTAAGGTCCATTTAGTTTCGATAAGCATTTTAGGTTTCTAAATAAGCTCGTAGAGCTTATTAATAAGCTGTAGTCTCATGGCCTTCGGCCTGTTGGGCCTGCTAGGTCCATTAATGGCCCGTTAGGATTAAACGAACCCAAATGTGGTCCATTAGGCTCACTAGTTACATTCTAGGGTTTTAATCTTTGAATAAGCATTCGATAAGCCCTAAACATTCATGTTTTACCACATGCACTCGATTAATATGATTGAATACGCTTTCCCAAGCCATGTTGTTGCGTTTTCGTGAGAAGTTTACGTATAGTTTTCGTGCACTTAATAGCAACGAGACAATTGATCACCATGGTTCCCATTCTAGCATTTTAAATGAAACCTTAAGCCTCAACTCGATATTCAGTTACATTTTATACACGTTGGCACCACACAAGTTCATATACATGTATTAGGTGCGTGAAACATGCATGGGTTGAACCATGCATGTCCATGCTCATGTTATTTGTCCCATACAAATATTACGTGACCCATATAACTAGATATGAATAAAAACGAGTTGAATATGGACATGTAGAGCTTAGTTCGAGACTTACAATAGTCCTAGAGTCTTGTTTGTGGGTTGTGAAGCAAACCCGAATCGTATAAACCCCAAATCGTATAAGTATGATTGTATTTTCCTTCCTAGCTTAACCCAATGCCTTAGAATCCTTGCCTTGTGTAATGTGGTGTCGTGTTTGAGTGATGCTTGGCTCGGCTTAATGTGTACCGAAACAAGGAGAGGAAAAACAAGGTGTTCTTGGTTTAGAGAGAGTTTGTGAGTTTTAGAAATGTGTTAAGTGACAATGTAAGTGTGTATATATATACACATAAGCTAGTTAGTTTCCCTTAGTCCTAAACTAACCAAAAACGAGCCTTATGAGGTGGTTCTAAGGATTTCTAGTTAATCACACATGGTTTCTTGCTAAACCACTTAAGTACAATCTTTAATTGCTCAATATTTGTACAAGATATGCTTAGATACTTGAAATCTTATGGTTTGTGTTGTTTCATGCTTAGCCGCGGCATCAAGGTGGACAAAGGAAGCAAATGGGTTATTAACCATTGTGTAATAGGCTAGTTAGGAGGCATGAAATACAAGGTTTAATTACCTTAAGAATGTATATGTACTTAGGAGATTTTTAAGGATTTTCTAGTTGGTTTGTTTCCCCATATTCGGCCCTAGTGGGTGATTAACACAAGAATTGATTTAATTTTGTGTTTAAGGTTTAAAAGTGGGTATTGGTTTGAGTCTAGGTAAGTCTAGGTATTTTCGAGGTGTGTCCGAATGTATTTTATTGCGAAATATAAACCTTTTACATGACCAATAAAAATAAAATACTCAAGGTTAATAATTATCTTCTTAATAATTATATATTACTTGTTTGATGTAAACATTAATTTATTTGATGACCGTTTACATTAAATTGTTACTTCTAGTCTATGCGATTTAGCTTAAAAGTAAACATTAAAAGTAAACGCGTATCGGACTAAAATAAATAGTGACGAATAATAGGAGTCGTAAAATGACCTGAAATTAAGAAATGTTACAGTCTCCACCCGTTAGAAGAGCTTTGTCCTCAAAGCTTAAGACCTTGTAGCGGATGACGTAGCCCGGTTTGTGAAAAGCTGTGGGTATTTCTGTTTGAACGAGTCTTCACGTTCCCAGGTGAACTCAGGACCTCTCTTAGAGTTCCAACGAACCTTAACCAATGGTATCCGACTTTGCTTCAATCGTTTGATCTCCCGTTCTATGATTTCAACGGCTCTTCCACAAACTGGAGCTTATCGTCAACGTGAATTCCTTCTAACGGCATGACTAATGGTTTGTTAGTGTAACATTTCTTCATATTAGACACATGGAAAGTATGATGAACTCTGCTCAACTCTCAGGGAAGTTCCAGCTTGTAGGCAACTTTCCCAACTTTGGCTAACACCGTGAAAGGTCCGACGTATCTCAGATTCATCTTGCCCCGCTTACCGAATTGTACAACCCCTTTCCAAGGTGAGACCTTGAGCATAACCCTATCCCCAACTTCGAACTCCATCGGCTTTTGCTTTCGATCAGCGTAGCTCTTTTGTTGATCCTGAGCAGCTTGCATCCTCTGCTTGATCAGGATGATCTTTTTCGTTGTTTCTTGGATTAATTCTGGACCAGTCAGTTGGGCTTCTCCAACTTCGGCCTAACACACCGGTGATCTACATTTTTGACCATACAGTGCCTCATAAGGTGCAGTTTTTATGCTAGCGTGATAACTGTTGTTGTATGAAAACTTGGCCAATGGCAAATGTTTAACCTAACCTTTGCCAAAATCGATCACGCAAGCATGTAGCATGTCCTCGAGAGTCTAAATAGTCCTCTCGCTCTAGCCGTCAGTTTCTGGATGATACGCAGTGCTCATGCTTATATCTGTACCCAAAGCTTTCTGAAATGATTTCCAAAAATTGGATGTGAATCTCCCATCACGATCACAGATAATTAAGGCAGGTATCCCGTGTCTTGCTACTATCCTGTTTAAGTACAACCTTGCCAACTTATCCAATGGATCATTCTCTCTTATTGGCAAGAAATGAGCGGATTTTGTAAGTCGATCCATAATCACCCAGATGGGGTCAAAACCTTGTGACGACTTAGGAAGTTTGGTGATAAAATCCATCGTGATATTATCCCACTTCCACTCGGGTATTGCTGGTTGTACTAATAGTCCTGACGGTCTTTGGTGTTCGGCCTTGACCCTCGCACATGTTAAGCACTTGCTAACATACGTGGCGATGTCAGCCTTCATGTTCGGCCACCAATATAATTTCTTCACATCTTGGTACATCTTTTCAGAACCGGGATGGATAGAATATTTCGACTTGTGGGATTCGTGCATAATCACGGATCTTAAGTCTCCATAGCAAGGTAACCAACTCCTGCCGTGTAAACATAATGTTCCATCGGCACGTGGTTCCAATCTTTCCTTGGGTATATCCCTTATGATTATACCGCCTACGTCTTCATTTACGAGATTCTCTGGATTCTGGGCTTCGATCTGAGCTTCTAATATTCGTTTGGGAAGATCCAAGCCAATTGTCATAACTAAGGCTCGAACCCGCAATGGTTCAATCCGTTTCTTACGGCTCAACGCATCGACCACTACGTTTGCCTTCCCTGGATGATAACGAATGTCACAATCGTAATCACTTAACAACTCTAGCCAACGGCGTTGCCTCATGTTAAGCTCCTTCTGATCGAGAATGTGTTGTAGGCTTTTATGGTCGGTGAACACGGTGCATCTGGTTCCGTAAAGATAGTGTCTCCATATTTTTAGAGCAAATACCACCGATCCAAGTTCTAAATCATGAGTGGTGTAGTTCTTCTCGTGAACTTTTAGTTGTCAAGAAGCATAAGCAATCACCTTCTCTCTCTGCATCAATACAACACCTAAACCCTTGTGTGACGCATCACAGTAGACCACAAAGTCTTCGCTCCCTTCAGGTAAAGCCAGAATTGGTGCACTGCACAACTTCTGCTTTATTAACTGAAAAGCGTTCTCTTCCTTTTCACCCCAGTCGAACTTGATTCCTTTCTGAGTAAGTTTCGTCATTGATTTAGCAATCTTCGAAAATCCTTCGATGAACCTTCGATAGTAACCAGCAAGACCTAAAAATTGGCGGATCTCTGTTGGTGTCTTAGGAGATGCCCAATCTTTGATAGATTCTATCTTGGCTGGATCCACATGTATGCCTCTGCTATCAATGACATGTCTGAGAAATTGTACCTTCGGAATCCAAAATTCACATTTTGAAAACTTGGCATACAACTTCTCTTTCTTAAGCAATTCTAAAATGGCCTTGAGATGTTCTTCATGCTCTTTCTCGTCCTTTGAATAAATAAGTATGTCATCGATGAAGACAATTACGAACTTATCCAAGTAAGGCTTGCATACTCGGTTCATGAGGTCCATGAATATCGCAGGTGCGTTTGTCAGCCCGAATGGAATAACCTGGAACTCATAATGACCATACCGAGTTTGGAATGCCGTCTTTGGAATGTCTTGTTCTCGTACCCTAAGCTAGTGATATCCTGATCTCAGATCTATCTTCGAGTAAATACTGGATCCTTGGAGTTGATCAAATAAATCGTCGATCCTCGGGAGTGGATAACGATTCTTCACTGTCAGTTTATTTAACTCACGGTAGTCGATGCACATCCTGAATGACCCATCCTTCTTTTTTACAAACAGGATCAGGGCTCCCCAAGGTGAGGAACTAGGTCTTATGAATCCTTTGTCGGAAAGCTCTTGTAGTTGCTTCGATAATTCCTTTATTTCGGATGGAGCCAATCGATACGGTGCTCGAGCTACGGGTGCGGCTCCTAGAATCAGATCGATATGAAATTCCACTGGTCAAGCCGGAGGAAGACCTGGCATGTCCTCGGGAAACACTTCAGGAAAGTCTGGGATGATTGGTACGTCCTTAATTTGTTTTCCTTCTGACTTGTCCTCCTCTTTCTTGGCAGATATTTGTGCCAAAAAGACCTGGCATCCTTTTGCCATGTACTCTTGAGCTTTTGAATATGAGATAACTGTCAACCGAGATTCTCTCTCGTTGCTACTTTCGTTGCCTTAAAAAGTCAAAGTTTCATTCCCATAGGAAACTTGAACAAGTTTTTCATCGCACACGATCACGGCGTGACATCTTCTTAACTAATCCATACCGATAATGACATCGAAACTACCCAATTCTACGGGTATTAGATCTATGTGGAACGGGTGGTCTAAGAAATTTAAAGTGCAACCTCGTATGATAGTGTCTATCCTGACTATTTTCCCATTAGCTCATTTGACATCATAACTATTATCTAATGGAGTTGGGACGATGTCAATCAGGGAACTAAATGCAGTAGATATAAAACTTATAACGGCACCAGCGTCGAATAAGATAGATGCATAGTGGTTGTTTAAGAGGAACGTACCCGTAACAACATTGGAATCTGGGTTTCCCGATGCATTCCCTCTCTTCTTTGCATTCCCAACTACATAAACCCAGCCTTGTCATTACCATTACCTCCATCCTTATTTTTTAACTTAGGATAATCCCTCTTGAAATGACCTGGTGCTCCACACTCAAAACAACCATTCCCTTTGGGAGCTGCCCCATTGCCCTTCTGAGTATTAGCAACATTTGTGTTACCAGTACTCCTGCAATTGCGAGCAAAGTGCCCTACTTTGTTGCACTTGTGGCACTTCTGGGTGCACGGGCCATTGTGATGAAGATGGCACTTGGTGCACTTAGGTAAAGATCCCCCATACGGCTTCTTTTTGCCTGTCCCCATATTGTAGACCTTGGCGACATTCTGCCTCTTGAAGGGTTGTTGCTGGTGACTATGGTTATTTCTAGATAAATCATCAGCCTTCCTTTTGTTGTCAGACTGCCTTTCTGCGTAGCTGCGGAGTTTCTGATCCATCAAGTCGTTGGCCAACTCAATAGTCTCATCCAACGTTTTGGGTCTGGCAGATTTGACGTTCCTATAAATGTTGTCAGGAAGTCTACTGATGTACTTGTCAACCATTTTAGTTTTGTTGGCAACAAACTTGGTACATATCAGGGTTAGCTCTTGGAAACGTTCAGTGTATGCTGGAACATCATTCCCCTTGACCTTTAGGTTCCACACCTCGATTTCTAATTTCTTGATTTCACCCTGCGGACAATACTTTTCCGTTATCTTTTTCTTCAGTACTTCCCAACTCATCGCATATGCCTCAGGACCTAAGGTTCTTATCTGACCATTCCACCAAGTCAAAGCAGCCCCTAACAGAGTGCAGGTGGCAAACTTCACTTGATTCTCAATAGCACAACCACTGATATTGAAAACTGACTCCATCTTCTCAATCCACCAAGTCAAACCGACCACGCCTTCAGTCCCCTTGAAGTTCAAAGGTTGACACTTCATGAAGTCAGCGTAAAAACAAGGGCGCGCAGTTTGCACGTTCCTTCGGTTATCCTCGTGCGAACTGTGGCTTCCATCTCCATTGGTGGAGTTTCGCAAAAGAGCTTGGTCAATCATTGCTTGGATGGATTCTGGAGTCATGTTGTTTGGGTTGGTGTTGTTAACAGGGGTATTCGGTCCTCTTCTGGTCGTAGGTGCCATGATTTGTCTAGATCACAAAAGACAAAACATAAGGTTATATGACAGAATATAATAATGTATAGATGAGATATCAACACAAGATGATGGTAGTAAGGGTGATGAATGTGCAGGAGGTGGTGATGAATGTACAGGTAGGGCCATGCTCCTAACAAGATGCTCTCCTGCAGAGGGTGGGGATAGTGAGATGGGTGGTGATGGTGATGGAGTAGTCATGGCCAGAAGTCTCTCAACCTCTGCCTCTAGTGGAAGGGATATGGAAGTCTGAGGCTGGACGGTAATCCTAGCCCCAATAGTAATGTCAGTGGAGGGTGGTGGTATAACAGGCTATGTTCTTATGCCTCTCGTAGTGCTAACTACTCGGCACTGCTGTCGCTTCATTCTCTGCCCATGTCTCTAATGACTCAGAGAGTCTATACCTTTTGTGCCTGACGCCTACGGTTAGTCTCTCGAAGCGCTGCTAACTCAGCCTGCTGCATCGGAAAGCGAGTCTCATGTACCTGATGTTGTGTCTGAATGAGAGTACCCTGCAGCTGCAGCTGCGTCTGGTGTGCCTGGAGATGGGTCTCGTGTGCATACACATGATCACGATGGGTCTGAAGCTCCTGATGAGTCGCTTGACTCAATCCTATCGAGTGAGCCCAAGCCATACTGTCTCCTGGAGAGTCATCATATCCCCCATAAGTAGATCGACCCGCTGCGAGTCTATATCGACTCGTTGTGATATACGAGACCTACTATCCTGAGCATCCTCTAGTAAAGCATACAAGTCCTGTGTATCATGCTCATGGAGCTCAGCAAACTCTGTGACCCTAGTATTGACCTCTCCCACGGTCATATGTGCTATCTCAAGAACTGCCTCTGCCGGATCTACCCAACTATCCCTAATACCGTACCCAACATCTCTAATCCTCTGTCGCCTCTTTTCAGCATCTACCGTGCTGACAAATCCATAATCTATCCCCCGACCTCTGGTAGGTCTAGCAGTAGAACTCTCCCCGACCTCGTATCTAGAGCCTAGGGTGGACAAATACAACCTCTTGCGGGGTGGCTGCTCAGACTCGGGAATATCATCCCTACGGTCAACAGGTGGTGGTATGTATAGAGATGGTGGTAGTGGTGGTAGTGGAGGTGATGGTAATGCGGCAGTAACTGCATCAATGAGGGCCTGAGTAGATGCTATCCTGAGTGTCTGGATTTGGGTTGGACACCCAGATGATGGTAGTAATGGTGATGGCATAGGTAGTGGTGATGAATGTGCAGGTGGGGCCATGCTCCTAACAAGGCGCTCCCTTGCAGAGGGTGGTGATAGTGAGATAGGTGGTGATGGTGATGGAGTAGTCATGGCCAGAAGTCTCTCAACCTCTGCCTCTGGTGGAAGGGATATGGAAGTCTGAGGCCGGACGGTAATCCTAGCCCCAATAGTAATGTCAGTGGAGGGTGGTGGTATAACAGGCTCTGTTCCCTCAGGTGGGAAAACAGGCTCATCAACAGGTACAACAATAGCAGAGTCGGCCGGAGCTAAGTGCTCCTCCTCCTCCTCATCATCATCCTCATCCTCATCATTGGCGTCATCCCTAGATGAATCGTCGTCATCATCATCTCTATTATCTCCCCCGTCCATAGGATAGTCGACCGGACCATCCTCTGTCTCATCATCCTCGTACTCCTCTGGATCCTCCTCGGGATCCGACTCAGTAACATATCCGGGTGACTCAGCAGTAGGTGAATCAACATGAGGTAATGGCTGCTCCTCAGCTGGAAACTCATGCTCATCCTCCAATGGTATATACTCAGGGTATATAGGCTCTGGCACGTAGTCAGGATCATGTGCATGTACGAACATAGGCTCACGCTCATCCTCGTCCTGAGGAACTGGTGGTTGTATGTGGTCCTCTAGGCCTGGTATGTAATCTGGTGATGGTGGGGCTACTGGCTGTATCGGGAGTCCGTCGTATCCTAATACGATGACCTGTGGAATACCTCCTCAGTTATCAGTCCTCTATCATCGGTCCCTTAGAAGGCTCTGCCAGGCTCAGAGTCGGTGTAAACGGAAGTGTAGGTAACCGCAGATGTCGCAGAAGACATGATTACTACAAAAAGCAAAATAACCTATATAAGTATTACTTATAGGAAAGATCGGTATGATATGTCTGTAAGCTTTAATTATAAAAGTCTTATAGTAATATAACGGATATCTTTTATATACACGTATATCATTCATGTAAAGCATTAGTACCCTACTAATGCTAAAACAATGCATGTCATGTAAGCATATATGTGCTAGATATAAATAAGTAATGCAGGGTATGTTCTCGCAAATCATTGTAAAAACAGTGTTTGAATAATGGTTTCATAGTCCGACAAAACTTTGACCTGGTTCTCTAAAAACCTTGGCTCTGATACCAATCTGTAACACCCTCAAATCTGAGTACGCAGCGGAATGTTGAATATCCGAGGGCGTTACTTTATGGATCAATAGCACAAGATATGAGAAACGACACTAACGTGTCGTATGAAAATGATTATTGGATTAACAAAATACTTGTTTGTTACATAAGCCCATGGCTTCAAATTAATGTTCAAACTATAAGTAAGATTCCTGTTTAAACAATTGTCCCAAAAAAGTATATAAGACCCTGATATCTTAACGTTGGTCTTCAATTATTGATTCCAAGTTTATCGCACTGTGCCTTATTGACCTGAAAAACATGCTTAAAAACGTCAACAAAGTTGGTGATAATTCAATAGGTTTAGGTAAATCCTATATTAGGTCAGACAAGATTTCCAAGTGTATGATTAAGCAACAAATGCAAACATCATAAAAAGTAATTAAGTTTTCCTAAGCTCATGACACTGAAGCTCGACATGTATGAATGCAATAAATTGCCAATAATGCCCATGAAAGATGTTCTAACCCGAAACATCCCAAATCCGACATGTTATAACGTTCGTTCCCGGTGATAGCTAGTCCCCCGAACGGGGATGTCAATCCCAAATAGATCTACTCATAACATTCGCGCTTACAATCCAGTAATTGACAATTCATGATAAAGGGCACAGTGGGTTATCACTACTTTGGCAAACACGTATTCATTGTATAAAATATACACTTGCGTCCAATTTGTAAAACAAGCATGTTCTCACCCCAAAGATGTAAATCATTTAAGAAATTGTAAAACATGGGGCTATGAACTCACCTTAGTAAGTAGTCCTCTGTGAATGATAATATATATATCCAAGTACGAATCACACCGTCAAATACCTAAGTAAATACGGCCAGTCTTAGTCTACAAATTTAGGCTAAAGACTCAATGTATAAACTACAATAAATAGCTAGTTTATATATATAATGTTATCACTTGTGTGGTGGTGCACATGTTTTATGTATTCATATTCACTTGATGATTCTTGGGAAGGTATATGATTTCACACGTTCTAGTATAAGTATAAATGTTTATTAATAAATATCCATATTTATTAAGTCGTGGTTTAACTTGTTATGATAAATATATAACTCGTCCGATTCGTTAAGTGTTTACAAAAATCACTTTCGTTTACAAAATACCCTTAAGGTTCTTGTAATTACAAAACAGCCCTTCTAATTTATGAAAATGTAACATTTACACTTTAGGTCCTTAAGTTTCTAAAATTACACTTTTAGTCCTCTAACTTTACAAAGTTGCACTTTAGGTCCTATAATGTTTGAAACAGTCCCCTTAAGTTCCAGGAATGACAGAACAGTCTCTCAATTTACTAAAATAGTGAATTGGCAGTTTTAAACCCTCAAGTTTCTAAATTGACACATTTAGTCCCTTAACTTGTGAAAATCGCATTTTAACTCCAATCAAGTTCTAACAAGCGACATTAGATTTCATTAAGCTCCAATAAGCCATATAAGCTGTCCCAGCTTATAAATAAGCTCGGGAGAGCTTATTTTGGCTTAATGGACCTTATTGGGCCCGTTAAGGTCCAATAAGTGTTTTAAAGGTCCGATTAAGTTTTAAAAAGCACTAAAGCACTTGTTAAGCTTATTTAAACTACACAAATCAGTTTGGCTTATTAATAAGCTCGGATGAGCTTATTTTGAGCTTATTGGGCTCATTGGCCCAACAACCTTTACCGAAAGTTTGCAAAAAGGCGAGGTTATACAACTATTTTCCATAAGACTCCATTAGGCGTATTATAGTTCTGATTAAGTAGACTTTTCCTTTGTGCTTATTAAATAACATAATAATGCTTCGGATAATGTCTGTTTAGTGGCCTACTGAGCCCGATAAGAGTTATACACGTTTGGGCTTAATTCATTTAGGTCCATTAACTTGTCCTAGGTTATAGTAATCCTTATAATCTGCTTAAGCTCACAAATAAGCTGTCGAAGCTTATTTGTGGCTTATGGGTTTTATGGTTCGCGGTAATGGGCTAACGAGCCCATTTAAGGACCCGTTTGGGTTCTAACCATACTAGGGGTCCATATTAGTTTCAAATGAGCTTGTAAGGTTCTTAATAAGCTCGTAGAGCTTATTAATAAGCTGTAGTCTCATGGCCTTCGGCCTGTTGGGCCTGCTAGGTCCATTAATGGCCCATTAGGATTAAATGAACCCAAATGTGGTCCATTAGGCTCACTAGTTACATTCTAGGGTTTTAATTTTGAATAAGCATTCGATAAGCCCTAAACATTCATGTTTTACCACATGCACTCGATTAATATGATTGTATACGCTTTCCCAGGCCATGTTGTTGCGTTTTCATGAGAAGTTTACATATAGTTTTCTTGCATTTAGTAGCAACGAGACAATTAATCACCATGGTTCCCATTTTAGCATTTTAAATGAAACCTTAAGCCTTAACTCGATATTCAGTTACATTTTATACACTTTGGCACCACACAAGTTCATATACATGTGTTAGGTGCGTGAAACATGCATGGGTTGAACCATGCATGTCCAGGCTCATGTTATTTGTCCCACACAAATATTTCGTGACCCATATAACTAGATATGGATAAAAATGAGTTAAATATGGACATGTAAAGCTTAGTTCGAGACTTACAATAGTCCTAGAGTCTTGTTTGTGGATTGTGAAGCAAACCCGAATCGTATAAACCCCAAATCGTATAAGTATGATTGTATTTTCCTTCTTAGCTTAACCCAATGCCTTAGAATCCTTGCCTTGTGTAATGGAGTGTCGAGTGTTGAGTGATGCGTGGGCGACGGCTTAAATGTGTACCGAAACAAGGAGAAGAAAAATAAGGTGTTCTTGGTTTAGAGAGAGTTTGTGATTTCAGAAATAGTGTTAAGTGATAATGTAGTGTTATAAATATCACACATAAGCTTATTTAGTTTCATCCTTAGTCCGAAAACAACCAAAAATGATCCTTATAGAGTTCTAAGGATTCTAGTAATCACACATGGTTTTCTTGCTAAACACATAAGTACCCAATCTTAAGTTGCTTAATTATTTGTAACAAGATTTTGCTTAGAATACTTGAAATCTTAATGTTTGTGTGTTTCATGCTTAGCCGTCTAGCATCAAGTGTAACAAGGAAAGCAAATGGTATATTAACCATAGTGTAATAGAGCTAGTTAAGGAGGCATGAAGTACAAGGAGTTTTATTACCTCTTAAGAAGTGTACATGTACTTAAGAGATATTTATTAGAGAATTTTCATTGTTTGTTTCCCCATATTCGGCTCTATGGGTGTTACACAATATATAAGTTGATTTACTATATGTGTTTAAGTTAAAAAGAGGGTGATTTGGGTTAATTGAGTCTAGGTAAGTCCAATTTAGGTGAGTTCTGAGGTGTGTCCTCCAGATGTATTTTATTGCGAAACGCAAACCTTTTACGTGACCAATAAAAATAAAATACTCAAAGTTAATAATTATCTTCTTAATAATTATATATTACTTGTTTGATGTAAACCTTAATTTATTTGATGACCGTTTACTTTAAATGATTACTTCTGGTCTACGCGATTTAGCTTAAAAGTTAATTTAAAAGTAAACGCGTATCGGACCAAAATAAATAGTGACAAATAATAGGAGTCGTAAAATGACCTGAAATTGAGAAATGTTACAGAATATTAGTATAATAGTTAGATATTTATCGTAGAAGGATATTTAAACCCTAATGCTCGAATGTTTTGTATAAATTCTTTACTCTTGAGTCCATCACGTATCATCTTGACCTTATTGATAAGTTTGGCTATCGAATACAACATTTGTGAATAAATTTGAGCATTTCGAGCCGAGCTCAAGCTCTTTTTTAGAACGGCATTTTTTCTCACATCCTATACCACCTATCTCACAATATATCTCACAAATGCCTTTAACGAGGCTTGAAGCCACAACCTCTAGGTTGGTGAGGAACTCAAATACCACTAGACCAAAGGCCGAGCTCTAGCTTTATTCGAATATTATTCGAGCCGAGCTCGAGCCTAAATTGTTATTTTTGATCCGAGCTCAAGCCCTGTCAAGCTCGAGCTTGGCTTGGCTTGATTGCAGCCCTATCTAATAGCAATGATCTTTTTCAAATATTCACTTATCAAATATGGATTTTATAAAATGCCACAATACTTATCAAACTTTAAATTTTTAGTTCAATATATCATATAACCGGTTACACCGGTTAAATTGAATACATGGATTTTTTTTATTTTAAGTTAATCACGTGAAGTAAGGTGTTTCAAAATATCCATCAAACTTTGTCAAGTGCTTCAAAATATTCATCAAACTTTCTCAAATGTTCACTAATCATCTAACCCTAGAACTACTCTCTCCTAGTTTCACGATCTTAGCGACTAAAATCCTTAGAATCTTGATGAGGTATAGTCTCCCCCGGACCATCCGAAAGATAAATCTGGCTTAGATGCTTCTGCCAAACTAACACGGGCTAAACTAAACAAACTCTCCGAAGATGCTGACTTGTCTGGAGCCACCACCAGAATTCCGAAGAAGCTGGTATGTCAAAGGACATGTCAGGTCCGGAGTTATTAGCTCCGTCCTAGCGCAGCGGTACCTAAGGACAATCCGACAAAGGTACAGTCCTCGCGAAGGACCACAGTCCTTGGTATGACACATGGCTGACAGTTTGTACCAAGAGAGAGCCCCACGGTTATGTCTTGTAGTGAATCCCAAATAGTATAAAGGGAGGGCTCATTTCCCCAAGACGGGACACGCAACACCTACTCCAGACCATATTTTATATTCTTCGCATTTATCTCACAATCACCATACTTACTCTTACGCCGGAGTTGGTCCCGGATTCACACCCCGGGGCGAGCTAACGGTGTTCTTTCTTATTTTCAGCTAGGAGAAGAAGGACTAAGCTTTGGAGGAAACAAGTTGAACTCAATATTTTTCACAGCTGAGGTCACTTTTACCAAGCCCAAGCAGCCCATGTAAATTTACCTCAACATTTGGCGCCATCCGTGGGACTCGGCATCCCAATCTACCCAAAAGAAGAAAACTGAAGAAGGCATGGTTGACTCGTAACGTATGGAGGAAGAATTTCAGGGAGCGAGAACAAGGGACACAGAAACAGAAACCCATGGGGAACCTACCGAACCAGTCTTACAAACGCAAAAATTCCCTTCTCCTTCTTCGGCCTTCATCAAAGAAAACATTAATGTATTAAGAACCATGATCAAAGAACATAACCAGCAAGCCAAGATGAAAGCTACACCAAGAAATCTTACCTATGCCGATTCTGACAAAGAACCTCCGGCCAGGTCGCTAGCCAGAGGATTTTCTGATCGATTCTCTCTCGAATCTTCCGGCACATCTGACACCCAAAGACAAACTCACTCTGCCAGTAAAAGTCAAAGGACTCCCTCCAAGAGCAAAAAACCAACACACCTAAGAAGGTCAAGAAAGCTGAAAGACCAGAGCATAACCAAGGAGAAAGCAAGGAGAGAAAGGTCCAAATCCATAAGAAAAAGGTCTGAACACCAAGAGACAAGCTCAGACTCCGAACATGAGGAAGGTTTGAAAGATGCTTATGAAGACCTGAATTCGCCCTATAAAAGGCCTAAACCGACTCCTTTTACCCAAAGAATCACTCGTTTCAAATATCATAAGAGGCAAAACTACCTCGGAACATCAGAGTATACGAAGGAAATAAGGATCCGGAGGATCATTTAGGTATCTTCTCAGTGGCAGCCGAGCAAGATGAATGGTCGATGCCCATTTGGTGCAAAATGTTTCGCCAAACCCTAGGGGGAGCGGTACAAAACTAGTTTGATGACCTAGACCCTAAAAGTGTGGACAGTTTCGAGGAACTAAGCCAGAAGTTCTTGGAAGAATTTTCGCAACAAAAGAGATATGCTAAAGACCCAATAGAAATCCACGGCATCAAGAGGAGACAGAATGAGGGCTTACAAGCTTTCATGGACTGGTTCAAATCTGAAAGTTCACACATAAAGGGAGTTCCTCCGGTCCTACGTATCTCAACTTTTATGCATGGTCATGGTCATCCGGAACTCGCCAAGAAGCTCAATGACAAAATACCCACGACGGTGGACGAAATGTTCGAAAGAGTCAGGGCCTTCATTAGGGGAGAAGTGGTCGTTGGGTCAGCAAAAATGGTCCATCCTTCTCAAGGGGACAAAGGGTATTGTTAGCCTCAAAATATCGAGTCAAACAAGGAAGCTCGTTTCAAGGTTCAAGACCTCGCTTCGGGGGAGATTGTTAGCCTCAAAATATTAAGTCAAACAAGGAAGCTCGGTCACTCAACGAGGAAGCTTCGGTCTTTATTTAATTATATGTTGTAATAGGCTAGATCGGGTAAACGGGCTCGTTTATGTAATCTAATCGGTCACGTGTTGTGGGCTAAAGCCCAAGTAATCCTAAGTAATCCCGAGCCCGACCCATAGAAAGCCCATAGGCATGTAAGCCTCATGGTGTAAGTATAAATACCCCTCTCCAAGTGTGGAGAGGGTGTTAGTTCTCTTTGTATTTTCACATAGTTAATTCAACCATTCTCTTTTTCTTCTCTCTACTTTCTCTCTCTAACCTCTCTCTAAAATTCTTCCTTTTTCTCTTATATATTTTTCTTGTTCAACCATGGTGAAGTGAAAGTGTTCTGGGTTTTTACATTTGGTATCACTCGCCACGGGGTGGGTTTAGTGTTTCGTTGTGATTATTGTGATTGTTTAAACTTTTCTTTAAAAACAATATCCTAGCTTTCTTTGTTAACTTTTCGTGGCTAATCTGTGTACGTTGGGATGGTTTAAACTTTTTCAAACAAAAAGGTTTCACATACACAAGTCACTTATTTTTTGTTCTATTTTGGTGCTTATTTATGTGTTTTTTTATGTGTTTATAGATAACAAGCTTGAATCTTTATTATTAAAAATCTATCTAGCAATCTTTCAAAACTAGATGTCATATATTTAAGCTTATGTCTTGGTATAACAGTTTATTTGGGTTTTAAATTTATTATACACGGCTTATTTTCTTTTTTTTCTTCATTTTTAAGTTTTTTTACTTATTTTAAACACATCAAGCTTAAAACTTTTACTTATAAATCATCAAGCTTATTTGTTCACGTGGCTTCTTTTTTTGGTTTTAGCATATTTGTGTGTTTAAAAGTAGCTTTTTGTGGTCAAATTTTTCGTAGCTTATTATTGTCCTTCGTAGCTTATTTGAAGTCTTTATCGTAGCTTATTCTAAAAGTTTAACAGCTTATTTTAGCTTATTTTTGAGCTTGTTTGTGTGGTCAGCGGTTTGAATGAAAAAGCAAGAAACATAAATCCACATTTTTAGCTTCATTGTCTGTTGTTTTTTGTTGGTTTCCATAGAAGACAAGACGAAAGGACGTACGGTTTGGAGTTTAGCACAAGGTTGAAGACACAGAAGTTAATAAGAACTGATCTACTCCTTGGAACCGAACAACTGACAAGTCTGTTAGAACCGAACAACTGACCAGTCTTTGAAGACCGAACTACTGAAGAACAAGTGACAACCGAACAACCAGTTTCTCTTTGTGAACCGAACTACTGGTTTCTATCGTGCAAGATTACTAGGAACCGAACTATCAATTCATCTAGACCAAACTCTACACGTTTTAAGTTAATTTGGGTTTTTCGGTTTCGTGTGTCGGTTCATTACGGGTCTTCTAACTACAACCATTACGATCGTGATCTTGTTTCGATCATCGTGGTATATTTGTTTTTAATTGACGATAACCATACGCACCCGCGAGAAAAATAAAATACGTTCGTTTTTATATTAACAAAATCCATGAAGAAGACGACTTCAAAAGTGGAGGGAACCTATTTTTATTAACTAAATTTCAAAATATACAAATTCAGCCCCTTGACTTCAAGCCCAATTCACATTTCATCCTTAGTTTGTTCATTAAACCTCATTATTGAAACTATAAAAATTACATCATTAGTCCTTGGTTCTTATAAAACAATCGTTAGTCATCCAAAGTGAATCATTTGTGCATCGTTAGTCCTTATTTGAGTTTTGATCAACCGTTAATCATTTTAAGCTCAAAGTTTGTGCACCGTTCATCCTTTTAAGCTCATTAATCGTTACAAAAGCTCATGTACTTCAATTTCAACAACGATTTCACCTACAACAATCTTTTATTCACGGTTTTTTCTTAATTTAGTAAAATCCTGTATAAGTCGATTCTTTTTACGGTTTAAGTCATAGAATTGTAAAATCCTGTGAACGTTAATTGATTTCAACAACAACACAACAAACACGATACATAACACTAAAATCGATCCGAATAAGATTCACTAAAACGACAATTGGCTAAAGATTTGGATTACGATGATAAGTGATCACGGAGTTGATTTGGTATCCCTTATTTGAGATTGAAGCGGGTTTCACAAAGGCATCTACTTATTTCATCATCGAGACTTCCTTCTCCTTTCTACCCCTTTTCTTCAAACCCAATCTATTGATTGATGACTTGCTTGAACGTATACACCTTATGATTAAGACTTGGATTATCTAGTTATTTCCTGATGTAAGGAGTTACATTGTAGTGCTCACGGGTTATAGCTAACACTTAAAGGAATTACATTGTAGTACTCAGTGTCACACGCAGATGTCGATGTAGATAATTTCAAGAGGTGGTGTACTTCTTATACTTTTCTGGTTGAGTATATAGTACTTATAGATTTAATCTTGCACCATTCTTCAATCAACAACAGTGCAAGATTAAGTAACAAATTTAGGGGATTCTACTTCAGTTTCAAGTTTGGTATATCATAGATTTGTAAATCATAGATTTATAAAAAACGTTAATTGATTTTAATCCACAACAACAGTCACTTTACCTACTTAAGATCCTACAAATTATTTTCACTTCACAATTCATGGTAAAATAGAAACGAAAGATACTTTATCTTCGTGTTCTAATTCAGAAGAACAACAAATGCAACAAATTCTAGACAAAGCAAAAGAAAGTTGCATGGTATCTTTTTGACAACTTCATTCACACCTCAAGCTTCTTTCAAACAATGACTTAAAAGGAACTCGAACCGAGTGTGGATTCAAACGAGCATTTGCGACACTCTTTGGTCAAGATGTAGAGACTTTCACAGGCACAATGTTCCTAAACATGGATCAACTAGAAAAGCAACTTGACAACGAAGAATTTCAAGAGATTGGATCCATGGCTGCTTTTAAAGTACTCGAGATACAGTTTCAGATGTTCATCAAGTCACGGATTTATTTGGATGATGAATATGTTGTAATGACACGCAACTACTTTCTACAATACACTCAACTTGAGATTCCAGAATTCCGTGATACACTGATCCACCACATGGAATCTGTTAAGAAGTCAATTTATGAAAGAGCACAGCATAAACGAGAGTATGACAGTAGGGTGAATGACAGACAGATGCAGACAATAAAGGAAAAGGTTGATACGAGTAAGGCATTGGATGCTAGTTTGGTTGACATACAAAGCAGTGGGACAGAATCAAAAGAGTAGGATACAAGCAGCAGATCAAGGAATGATGCACATGTTGATGATGCAGATATCATACCCATATATGATGAAGAGCCAATGGCTGAGGTACAAACGACTATAGAAATCAATGTCTTTGCTACAGGACAACAGCATACTGAGCAACCTAAATTTAATAATGAAGGAGGAGTTGACCAGAATGCTAAACAATGTCATGACACATGTCCTTTGCCTACTAAATTAACTGATAACCAGACAACTGAACTCTCAAATCAATCCCTCGAATCTAAAAATATTTGTCTTAAAAAGATCGTTGCCTAATTTTAAAAAGATTTTTTAAGAATGGAAGCACATTGTGTTAATCTTGAACATAAATATCAAAATCAAGCTTTAAAAGAAGGGCAACATGGTCAATTTTCAAAAGTAAAAAGTAATGAAGCCAAGTTTAAACATGACATAGATGTAATTGAAACAATAAACATCGAATTAGAACATAAAGTGGCTAAATTACTTAAGGAAAATGAGACTTTGAAAATGCATTACAAAGAACTGTCTGATTCTATCAAGACAACAAGAGCTAAGACTATAAAACACACAACTTCTTTGATTGCTCAAAATGCTGAGTTCAAAGCTCAACTTCAGGAAAAAGGATTTGCAATTGCAGCATTAAAAAGTGAGTTAAGGAAATTAACAGGAAATAGTATGAATACTAAGTTTGCAAAATCATTAATCTTAGGGAAACCGGTTTTACAACCACATAGAAATCAATCAGTTGTTAGACAACCGACTGAGTTTAAGTCTGAATGACCTAGAATTTCAAAACCACGGTTTTCCTCCCAAGTTGATGTGAATAACGATTTGTCAAAACCAATCACTACACATTATTTGCCTAATGAAAGAGAATCTGCTGTTGTCAAACCTCATCATGTGATTGCATCTAGCTCATCTAGGTATAGCTCAAATGACATGGTTCATAATCACTATCTAGAGGAAGCTAAGAAAAAGACACAAGAAAGCAGTAGGAATTCAGAACCTAGTGTGCAACAATCTGCTAGATTACCAAACACTGTTAATGGTAACAAACCGAAACCTAGGAACTTTAATTAGCAACCTAGGAATTGGCCACCATCCATGAGTAGTCGTGTATCGAATAGAACTGTTAACACAACAGAACCATCAAGGAATCAAAAGACTTTCTTGAAGCCAAAAGACTTGGCATGTCCTACATGTAAAAAGTGCATTTACAGTGCAAATCACGATGAGTGCATCTTAAAATACCTCTCAAAGGTACATTCTCGCGCCTCTACATAGAAAAAGGATGCACAATCCTATAAGACAATAAAGAGATATATGCTCGTAGAAAAGAAAAGTGATTCTAAGAAACATGACAGACAGATCCCCATAGGACAAATGTTTTCTCCAAATAAGTCTTTCGATGTGTATATGAAAACAACGCCTCTTAGATCTGGTCTTACATGGAAACCAACGGGTAGAATCTTTGCTCAGGTTGGTCTTAAGTGGATTCCTATTAGAAAGTCAGTTGAAACCCGCTACAACATGAATGATAGTGCTTCACCATTAAGAAAGGAAACACATAATCCTAAAATTGTTATTTGTGCAAACTCTTCTTCTTTAAGTGCATGTACTTCAATGGCTTCCGAACCCATCTCTTCAAAGGGTTCATCTAATGTAAATATTCTATCATCATCTTCTTTGTATAAACATTCCATTTTTAATTATGTTAGAAAATATTTTTGAAAAAGAAAACACAAAAAATATAAAATCTAAAAAAGAAAAATACAAATTAAAAAAAATCTCAAAAACCAAATACAAAAATAGAAAATTTCAAAAATACCAAAAAGAATCTTCTCGGCATGTCTCTTGGAATCGATAACATTTACGTTCCTTGAAATGTCTATTAACATTGACACGGACATGTAAATGAAGTTCGAGCAAGAGTTCAAAAGTTTCATACACGTCATTTCTTATTTTTCTTTATGGTTATTAAATTTCAGATAACAACCCGGTCTTTAAATAAAGGAAAGTGTGCAATCATGTACATTTATCCTCACAACGAGAAGATAACAACTTCTCGGACTTGAGCTGACATAAGAAGTCTTTCGAGCTCAAGTAACATTGGTTTTTCAAAACACGTTAAACACAATTTTTTAAGAATTTCTCAAAAGGTTCTT